>VDFB02267292.1:0-49171 GCA_007258455.2 Sequoia sempervirens
TAGAAGAAATCCTAAGACACCCAATCAACACAGATCAAGCAGAATTTAATGATGCTAAGTTTATTGGATTGCCTTGTCCTTTGATGAACTTAGTTCCAAAAACTTGCCATTTCTTTGCAGATGTTGCTAGGCTTCATAAAACTATACCACATAGTTTTCCACTTAACACACTAACAAGGCCCATTCACACTGTCACATCCAATTACCCTAGAGTCAAAACCATTATGTTGCTACCAGGAAAAACCTTGAACATCAATAGTTGGTTGAATGAGACAGAAGAACAAAGATTGTTTGATACCTTAGTGAATAGATCTAAAGCATTCACCTGGGAGTATAAAGATATGAGAGGAATACATCCTAGTGTTTGCACGCACCATATCTATACTTGTTGGAAATGTGTGCCTCAATCTCACAGGCTGAAACCTCTGGAAGAGCAAAGTCAATATGGCCTTCATTGTGTCTGGCTTACTAGCAGTTGTGAAACCTTATGAAATATTCAAGTCACTAAGACCTTGTTGATCTCTTGCCGAATGGAGCCTATCGCTGTGACATGTTGATCACTGAGACAGTTTCTATCTCTCACCGCTCGGGGAGATCTCTAGCCTATAGTTTAGTTCTATGATGGTCGGTAAGACTCATGGCGACTGGTGTCATCAGAGTAACTCATATGCTTCGGTATGAAGTCTCGTCAATATGGAGAGTCTCGCCGATAGCTTCACTTGGAGTCTTCGGGGTAACAGGGAGGCTTCGCTATGAACTCTTGGCGACATATGTTTGTCTCACCGATGCTCATCGGGGTAACATGGAAGTATCAGTAAGAAGTCTTGCCAATGGTTGGTTCTCTCACCAATAGGTATGAACATCAGTGTAATCTATTGGCGATAGTGGTAAGTCTTGCTAACACTGTATGTTTGTTATCAGGTGTCTTCAGTGAAACTCCTAGTGACTGAAGTCTTTGGTGAAAGGTGCGAACATTCAAAGTAACGTCTCAACGATAGCCTAAGTCTTTCTGATGAGTGTTCTTTTCGGTATGACTTGAAGGCTCGGTGTGATATCTTGGCGAATGATGATAGTCTATCCGATGGAAATACTAACGTCTATGTGACTTTGGAACTTCGGTATGATGTCTCATCGAAAATGATGGTCTTGCCGAATAGCGATACAAGTGATGATCATCGATATGAGGTCTTGGCGACAAGGCGAAGTCTGAGCGACAAATTTCTAAACTCGGTGTAACCTCTTGCTGATAGTGATGACTCTTGAAGACAAGCATTAGGGAGACACGGCTAGTGTCTCACCGACATGCGAATATATTTTGAACACCTTTGACCGATTGACCATCCTACGTGGTTTGTCCTCAACCAATCAGGGAGCAGAATGGGAACTGCTAGCAGTTGGACGGTTGTGGCTGTTACTGAGAGGAAGATAGACAGACCAGGGGCATCATGGATATACTCAGAGATGGAAGATTATGATCGGTTCGATGAACAGTTGAATGAATAGTTGGATGAACAGTTTGATGAGTGATCAGTGAATTTAATTCTAAGTGTATTAAATATTGAATGTTCTAGACAAGGTTGATCAAGGATTATGCTATTGTAAATTAACATCAGAAAGATAAGTCTAATCTTTGTATGTAATTCCATTACTATAATACGAAGGGGCTTTTCTTGGTGTGGTGGGTTTTTCTCCTATAAGGGTTTTCCCACGTAAATCTGGTGTTCATCTATGTATGATTATTTCTCTATTTCTGTTATTACTTTCAAGTGTATCTTAATTGGACTTTCATTAAAAATTTAAAAGTACCTCTGCATTCTTCCTTGAGTTTTTGACATTAGGAGAGTTGTTTCCGCACCATAGCTTTCCTTACAAGTGGTATCAGAGCCTGGCCAGTTGTGTTATCCTTGTGGATACGTTGGGTTTTTTGAGTCAATTTCTGTTCAGTGGGAGTCTTGTAGAAGTTTGGTAATTTGAATTACAAGTTAAGATGGCAAGCACATCAGGAAAAATTGAAATTGAGAAATTCAATGGCAGCAATTTTGAGTTGTGGAAACTTAAAATGGAAGATCTATTGGTTGATCGTGATCTTTGGATTGTTGTGTCTAGAAAGAAGCCTACAGGCATGAAGCAAGAGGATTGGGACCTTGCAGATAGAAAATCTAAGGGGCTGATAAGGCACTATTTAGCAGACTCTGTTCTTCTGAATGTTCATGAAGAAAAGATTGCATCTTCCTTGTGGAAAAGACTAGCAGCTATTTATCAGGGCAAGTCCTTGGTGAATAAATTGTTCTTTAGGAAGAAGTTCTACTCTTTGAGAATGCAAGAAGGAGGGTCTGTTGTTGATCATTTAAATGCATTCAACATGTTGATTGCATAGTTAACATCTGTGGGTGTGAAAATTGATGAAGAGGATCGTTGTATGCTATTATTATGTTCTTTGCCAGATTCTTGGGATCACTTGGTGATGGCTATTGGGAGTATGACATCCACTTTTAAGATGGAATATGTTGTTGCTTCTTTGTTATCAGAAGAGATGAGAAGGCAATCTTTTGAGATGGTGAAGGAGGCTCTTGTTGTTAGAGGCAGATCAAAAGATAAAGGAAAGAAGAAGGACAAGAAGTCTAAATCGAAATCAGAGGGGAGATCAAAGTCTCCTGGAAAGAAGTCCAAGGTGAAGTGTTGGAATTGTGGGCAACCTGGTCATGTTCGAAAGGATTGTAAAGAAGAGAAGAAGAAGAAGAAAAACTATTCTTCCAAAAATAATTCTTCTCATAGTGATGCAGATGCTTTCATTGCAGCCTTGGCTACGCAGGCATCAGATGATGTTTGGCTGATTGATTATGGACCATCTTTCCACATGACATCTCATAGAGACTGGTTCACGAAGTATGAAAAATACGATGGTGGAAAGGTGTATTTTGCAAGTGATTCTTCATTGGAAATAGTTGGCCGTGGAAGAGTCTGAATTCAATTCCCTGATGGAAAAGTGAAGGGAATTAATGATGTAATGCATATACCAGGTCTGGCTCAAAACTTACTTTTTGTTAGTATGTTGAATGATATTGGAGTGCAAGTCACATTCTCTGGAAATGGCTGCAAGATGACTAGAGGCTCTATGGTGCTAGCAAGAGGTGCTCATGTTGGTACCTTGTATAAGCTTGATGCACATGTTGTGCAAAGCAATAGTGTCTCTGCCAAGTCACAAAAAGCTACTCATGGAGGAAAAGAGGGAAAATTTTCTGATGGTGTAAACTCTATGGAAGTTAAACTTCCAGCAGAAAAGACTATGCTCTGGCATCATAGGCTAGGCCACATTGGTGAGAAAGGTTTAAAAACCTTGAAGAATAAAAACCTGGTTGAGGGGCTTCAAGATTGTAACCTCGAATTTGAATTCTGTGAACATTGTATATATGGTAAACAACACCATGTTACATTTTACTCCAGTCCTCACAAATCTTTTGGTTTGCTTGATTATGTACATTCTGATGTTTTTGGTCCAGTGAATGTTCCTTCTTTGTCTAAGTCAAGGTACTATGTATCGTTTATTGATGATTTTTCAAGAAGAGCATTTGTTTATTTTTTGAAAAGTAAATTAGAAGTGTTCAATCAGTTTAAGGAATTTAAGAACCTTGTAGAAAATCAGACTGGAAGATAAATAAAATGTTTAAGGACTGATAATGGTGGTGAATTCTATTCTGATGATTTTGAGAGGTACTGTAAAGATCATGAGATTAAAAGACATAAAACTACACCTTACACTCCACAGCAAAATGGAGTTGCAGAAAGGTTCAACAAGATAGTGATGGAAAGAGCACGAAGTATGCTGAGTAGTGCTAATTTGGAGGAGAATTTATGGGCTGAGGCAGTTGCTACAACATGTTACTTGATAAACCATTCTCCTAATTCTACTCTTGTTGAGAAAACACGTCTGGAAGCATGGTCTGGTAAGAAGCCCTCCTTAAGACATATTCGTGTTTTTGGCTGTGAGGAATATGCACATGTGTCGTATGAGAAAATATCTAAATTGGAGAACAAGGCTGTCAAATGTATTTTTATTGGTTATAGTGCTAGCATAAAAGGATACAAGCTTTGGAATCCTGATACAGAGAAGGTTCTATACATCAGAAGTGTAATATTTTGTGAGTTGAAGCCTTCTACCTTGGATCTGCAGTCAGAGACAAAATCAGAAAACAAAAGGGATGTAGTTGAAATTCCTCTGACACCAGATAAAGAGGAATTGAAAATTCAAAATGTACCTGAAACTGAGGAGAGCTCAAGTAGTTCTAAGAGTTCTAATGAAGAAGAACAACCTCAGCCTCAACAAGTGAGGAGGTCAACTCGTGAAAGAAAGCAACCTGATAGGTATGGGTTCTCTTTGATAGATTCTACTTGTCCCTATGCTTTAATTTCTAGCACTGATGAGCCTAGGACTGTGAAAGAGGCATTTAGAATGTCTGATTCAAACTCTTGGTTGGAAGCCATGAATGAAGAAATGGCATCATTAGAAAATAATGATACTTGGAGTTTGGTGCCCTTGCCTAAAGGCAGAAAAGTTGTGGGATGCAAATGGATATTTAAAAAGAAAATAGGTCTGGATGGTAGTGTGGAAAAATACAAGGCAAGGTTGGTTGCGAAGGGTTATTCCCAAGTAGAGGGAATTGATTATGGAGAAATTTTTTGTCCTGTAGCTAAGCTGGCGTCCATTAGATTTCTTTTGTCACTTGCAGCAGTGTATGACTTAGAGGTCGAACAGATGGATGTGAAGACAACATTTCTTCATGGTGATCTTGAAGAAGAGATTTCTATTTCCTAGCCTAAGCACTTTGTGGAAAAAGGTAAATAAAGATTGGTTTGCAAGTTGAATAAATCTTTGTATGGGTTAAAACAATCTCCTAGAATGTGGTACCAGAAGTTTGACACTTTTGTTTTGTCATTGGGATTTGTAAGATCAAAATCTGATCATTGTGTGTATTACAAAGCTGAAAGTGATCAAGTCCTTATTATTGCTCTCTATGTTGATGGTATGTTGTTCATAGGCAATAGTAAGTTAATGATTTCTGATCTTAAGTCTCAGTTGTCTACAAAGTTTGAAATGAAAGATCTTGGTGCAACAAGGTATATTCTAGTAATGGAAATAACCAAGGACAGGAAGAGTAGAAAAATTTGGCTCAGTCAGAGTAAGTATATCAAGACTGTTCTAGAGAGATTTTGCATGAATGATTGTAAGCAACTAGTTGTTCTAGTTTTGTAGGGAACAAATCTATCTGTTGAAGACTGTCCAAAATCTCCTACTGAGATGGAGGACATGACCAGTGTACCTTGTGCTAGTGCGGTTGGCAGTCTTATGTATGCAATGCTCTATACAAGGCCAGGCATTGACCAAGCAATGGGAGTACTTAGTCAGTTTATGGCTAATCCTGGAAGGACACATTGGGATGCAGTGAAAAGAGTATTCAAATATTTGAAGGGCACTTCAGAATATGCTTTGTGTTACCATGGGAAATTGGTTGAATCACAGAGGACTCTCAGCATTCGAGGCTATGTGGATTCTGATTGGGCAGGGGACATTGACAGTAGAAGATCCACCAGTGGATATACTTTCATGTTGAATGGTGGTGCAATTAGTTGGATGAGTAAGCGGCAGGCTGTAGTCGCTTTGTCCACTACAGAGGCAGAATACATGGCAGCATCACATGCCTGTAAAGAAGCAATCTGGTTAAGACATTTGTGTTCTAACATTGGTTTTGATGCAGGGAAAATAACAATTTACTGTGACAATCAGAGTGCTATCTGTTTGGAAAAGAATCCTACTTTCCATGCTAGGAAAAAACATATAGATGTATAGTATCATTTTGTACGAGATATGGTGGAGGATGGAAAGGTCTCATTAGAAAAAGTGGATACTCTAAAGAGTGTTGCAGATGCATTGATGAAGCCAGTGAGCACAGACAAGTTCAGGTGGTGTGCCAATTCGATGGGCCTCAGTGCCCATGAATTTCAGTAGTTTTTTGTTGTGCTCTAGAGGTGCCTGTGTGATCTTCGTCAAGTGGGAGATTGTTGGAAATATGTGCCTCAATCTCACAAGATGAAACCTCTAGAAGAGAAAAGTTAGTATGACCTTCATTGTGTCTGGCCGACTAGCAACTGTGAAACCTTATGAAATATTCAGGTTGTCAAGACCTTGTTGATGTCTTGTTGAATGGAGCTTATCACTGTGACATGTTGATCGCTGAGATAGTTTCTATCTCTCACCGCCTGGGGAGATCTCTGGCTGATAGTTTAGTTTTTGTGATGGTCGATGAGACTCATGGCGACTGGTGTCATCGGAGTAACTCATATGCTTTGGTATTAAGTCTTGTCGATATGGAGATTCTCGCTAATAGCTTCACTTGGAGTCTTCGGGGTAACACGGGGGCTTCACTATGAACTCTTGGCGACATATGTTTGTCTCACTGATGCTCATCGGGGTAACATGGAAGCATCGGTAAGAAGTCTTGCAGACGGTTGGTTCTCTCGCCAATAGGTATGAACATCAGTGCAATCTCCTAGAGATAGTGGTAAGTCTTGCCGAACTGTATGTTTGTTATCGGGTGTCTTCGGTGAAACTCCTAGCAACTGAAGTCTTCGACGAAAGGTGTGAACATTCAGAGTAACGTCTTAGTGATAGCCTAAGTCTTTCTGACGAGTGTTCTTTTCAGTATGACTTGAAGGCTCAGTGTGATCTCTTAGCGAATGATGATAGTCTTGCTGATGGAAATACTAACGTCTATGTGACTTTGGAACTTTGGTATGATGTCTCATCAAAAACGATGGTCTTTCCGAATAGCGATACAAGTGATGATCATCGGTATGAGGTCTTGGCGACAAGGCAAAGTCTGAACGACAAATTTCTGAACTCGGTGTAACCTCTTGCCGATAGTGATGACTCTTGAAGACATCGATGGTTGAGTCTTGTGGCATCGGGGAGACACGGTTAGTGTCTCACCGACATGTGAATACATTTTGAATGCCTTTGACTGATTGACCATCCTATGTGGTTTGTCCTCGACCAATCAGGGAGTAGAATGGGAACCGCTAGTAGTTGGACTGTTGCGATCGTTACTGAGAGGAAGATCGACAGACCAAAGGCGTCATGGATATACTCAGAGATGGAAGATTGTGATCAGTTCGATGAATAGTTGGATGAATGGTTGGATGAACATTTCGATGAGTGATCAGTGAATTTAATTCTAAGTGTATTGAATCTTGAATGTTTTGTACAAGGTTGATCAAGAATTATGCTGTTGTAAATTGACATCAGAAAGATAATTTTGATCTTTGTATGTAATTCCATTACTGTAATACAAAGGGGCTTTTCTTGGTGTGGTGGGTTTTTCTCCCATAAGGGTTTTCCCACGTAATTCTGGTGTTCATTTGTGTATGATTATTTCTCTGTTTCTGTTATTACTTTCAAGTGTATCTTAATTGGATTGTAATTGAAAATTTAAAAGTATCTCTGCATTCTTCCCTGAGTTTTTGACATTAGGAGAGTTGTTTCCACACCATAGCTTTCCTTACAATACTGAGGATGTTCGACCTATTCACCAACCACAATGGAGACTCAATCCTACTCTTAAAGATATCATTAAAATTGAGATTGAGAAACTCTTGCAAGTAGGATTCATCTACCCAATTTCTGATAGCAAGTGGATGTCACCCTTGGTTGTAGTTCCAAAGAAGAATGGGAAGTGGAGAGTGTGTGTAGATTATAGGGAGCTTAACAAAGAAACACACATAGATTATTTTCCCCTACCATTTGTAGACCAAGTGTTGGATAACTTGTCTAGGAGAAAATATTTTTCATTCTTGTACGGATTTAATGGTTACAACCAAATACAAGTAGCAACAGAAGACCAGGATAAGATGACCTTTACTTGCCCTTGGGGAACATTTGCGTATAGGGTTCTTCCATTTGGGCTATGTAATGCTCCTGCCACCTTTCAGAGGGCCATCCTGGCTATATTTGTTGAGTTGGTAAATGAGTGCGTGGAAGTCTATATGGACGATTTCACTGTATATGGTTCAAATTTCGATGAAGCTCTCACAAATCTAGACAAGTTGTTATAGCGGTGTGAGGATAATTGGTTGTCCCTCAGTCACGAGAAATGTTTAATCATGGTGGAATAAGGAATAGTGCTAGGACATCATATTTCAGCTGAAGGGATTAAGGTTGATCCCAAGAAAATCAGTCATACAACAACTCGAGATTCCGAAGACTCAGACTGATGTCAAGAGTTTCTTAGGGCATGTTGGATACTACCGAAGATTCATAGAAAACTTTAGCAAAATCGCAACCCCAATTTTTTCTCTCCTTCAGAAAAATGTTGACTTCATTTGGACACCTGAGTGTCAATCCTCATTTGAAATTATTAAAGAGAAACTCACCTCTGCCCCTATCCTTCGAGGACCTAACTGGAACCTACCATTTCACATTTATGTCGACGCGTCCAATGATGCCATTGAAGCAATTCTTGGGCAAGAAGATGAGAATGAAGGGAAATATACTATATATTTTATCAACAAAAATTTGACACCAACAGAGAAGGAATTGTTGGTTGTAGTGCACGCCATCAAGAAATTTAGACATTATGTCACTGGATACAAAGTTACAAGGCACAAAAACCATGCAACCATCAAATATCTCATGAATAAACCGGTGGTAAATGCAAGGATAATTAGGTGGTTACTCCTTCTCTAGGAGTTTAATGTGACAATTGTTGACAAACTAGGGAAGTCCAATGTAGTTGCAGACTTCTTATCCCAGATTAAACATGATGGCGGTTGTGCTCTGATATAGGATGAATTCCCAGATGAAAATTTGTTCACCATCTCCACTAAAACTCCTTGGTTTGCTAATATTGTGAACTTTTTAGCCACCTCAGAAGTACCACCTCACTTCTCGAAAAAATAAAAGAAATGCCTCATCAGAGAAAGTGCCAATTTTAAATGGATTAATGGAATCTTGTTTCAGTGTGGACCCGATATGGTTTTGTGACGGTGTGTTAGGGCAAATGAGACCTATAGTATCCTTAGGGCCTGTCACGATGACCCTTCTGGAGGGCATTATTCTGCTAAAAGGACAACTCATAAGATCCTAGGAGCAGGATATTATTGGCCTTCAATGCATAAGGATATTAAGAAGTACGTTCGTAGGTGTGACGAATGTCAAAGGATAGGAAGACCAACTGTATCCAATGAAATGCCCCTATAGCCTTAGGTAGTCCTTGAACCATTTGAGAAATGGGGATTGGATTTTATTGGCCCTATATATCCCCCTTCACAAGGAAAAAAGTATATTCTAGTCTATACCGACTACATGACTAAGTGGGTAGAAATACAAGCACTACGCATTGCTAGGGAAGAGCAGGTAGTTGACTTTCTTTATAATAGAATCTTTCTTAGATTTGGGGGCCCAAGAACAATTGTTACAGACCAAGGCCCCCAGTTTATGTCTAAATTCCTATTGACATTCACAAATCACTTCCAAGTAAGTCACAAGAATTCCTCACCCTACCACTCACAGGCAAACGGACAAGTTGAGGTCCCGAACAGGGAACTAGAAAATATTTTGACAAAAATGGTTTCCTCGGTAAGGAAAGATTGGGCTAGGAAACTACCAAAAGTTGTTTGGGCCTACAACACGACCTAGAAGTCAACCACTGGCTATAGCCCCTATGAGTTAGTCTTTGGGAAGAATCCTCTCTTGCCCAGTGAGTTCAAGCTCCAAACCCTTAGGACGGCCATGGAATTAGGCATGGAACTTAAATGAGCTCAAATTGAGAGAGTCTTACAACTTAGTGAACTAGATGAGCTTTGTCTAGACGTCGTCCATCAAACTGAATTGATCCAACAACAATGTAAGGTTTGGCATGAAAAACATATCAAAGAGAAATAATTCCATACTGAGGATTGGGCATTGTTGTTTGATTCCAAATACAAGGACCATCAGGGTAAACTTAGGGCACATTGGCTTGGACCATATGAGATTTCTTAAGTGTTTCCTAATGGTTCAGTCTAGTTAAACCAATTGATGGTGACACTTGAACTCTTCTGGTTAATGGGCATCGATTATGCATTTACCATAAACCCGTTAACAAAAAAGAGTTTACAAAAATGGCGGAAATGCAGGGAGAAATCAATTGCATTGACTCTACTGTGGCATGGTCCATATAGTGTTAAGCAAATAACATAAATATATATATATATATATATACTTGAAAATTTCTTCAAATTTCTTCAACTCCATCATTTAGACTTGGCTAAAGTTTTGCTTACATTTTTGAAGGACTTCATCTTGTGGTGAACCTAATTCCGGCGCACCCTACTACAATGCTCCAAAATTATTGTTAGGATGCTCCAGACTTGTTGCTACAATGATCCAGAACCTATAGATCAGATTGACTCCATGGCCCATCTTGATCCTGCATTCTGACACATCACTCAATGGTGCTTTGGAAAGTTAAGGCTAAAGTATCACAATTTTCTTCCTTTTGGCTACATCTTTTTAGCGATGCTCCAAAACTCTACTGTTTCTTCCTTCCGGCTACATTTTTTCAACGATGCTCCAAAATTCTATTTTTTCTCTTTTGGCTGCATCTTTTCAGCGATGCTCCAGAATAATGCTCAGATGCTCCGGAATTCTGTTCGGATGCTCCAAAAAAATTGGTTGTTGCTTTGGCTACATCTTTCAGCGATGCTTCAAAAATTTTGGTTGCTGCTCTGGCTACATCTTTTGATGATGCTCCAAAAAAATTTGTTGTTGGTCTGACTGCATCTTTCAGCGATGCTCTGGAATCCTCAATTTGATTACTCTATTTTGATGACATCTTTCTAAAATAATTATGGAACTCTCTTCTTCTCTACTTCTGTCGCATTACTCGATAATGTTCTAATTTTTGTATAAAATTTTATTTTTCAAAGTTTCTCTTATTTTTCCTAAGTTTTGCGCATGCCCATTCTTTAATGCCACTTTGAGACCCATTCCCTTATGATTACTCTGCCATATCACATCAAACCTTTCCATAATAAATAAGATTATTATGACACCTTTTTGTCATAATAACAATTTCCACCATCACTCCAACCATCCCATCTATGCCATTAGTATCTGTTGCCACCTTCACCAACCATGTGACTATCCAATTACGTCCACACAGGTAAGTGACGTTTGATCTAACGACAAGACCTAAGGTATGTGTGAATCTATTTATTAGAAGGGTTAGTATTTATTTTGAATAAAGGTTAATTAATTAGCATGATTTGCTCCCCTTGTAATTTTGGAACTTGTGCCCTTTTGCATGATTGGTGAAAGTATGACATTTGTTGCAATTCCCTATGGAAGGTCGTCATAATGATACAATAAGGTGACAAGAAAGTTGATAATTAATTCTTTCCCTATCGATTATACAGACACAAAACTCTCTCTTTGTCTATAATTCAGAGAAGCAAGCATTTTAAGGTTCTAAAAAATTTCATCGAGAAGCAAAGGAAATGGGAGGCAATAAGAAAAAGTTTGAGCCAAATTTTGTAAGACCATTGTTGGCATTAAGCAATATAGCTACTTTATTTCAAAGGGTTGGATGGTTGTACTTCATGAAACAATTCAAAGGGCACACAGAGCAGCTGGTGAAGGAATTCATTGATAATTTTGCAGATGGGAAGACTGTGGTGTGTGGAAATCCATTCCAGGTAAGTACAAAAGTCCTTGCTCATCTTTCTGGTCTTGAAAATAAAGGGATTCATTTGAATGAAAATATCAATGTCCCTTATCAAAAGTTAATAGATTTATTCCATAGGGAAGGGGAACCCCAACTTGTAGAGACCATAAGCACTAGGGGGAAAAACAAGGGAGTTCATAGAATGTCTATTCCAGAACCCTAAAGGTCTGTTGTAGCCTGGATTATAAAATATTTCACTTGTGAGGGACAAATGACTACAACAATGGGACCCCCTTTTCACCTGCTGACTCATTTACACCACGACATTGAGGACCCTACTGTTAGGGTAAATTTATCGGCCTTTCTCTACCATTCAGTCACCTCTATGATATAAAAGTATAAAATTGGGACGGGGCCCCTTAAACATCATGGTTTGATATAGTTAATATGTAAATATCATTTCTGCAATAAACCAAAGAAGAAGTGGCAAAGGTTCCTACAGAAATTTGAAAATGAAGAACCAGGGAGGTCATTTGAGGAAGGGGAATCCTCTAAACAAAAGGAGAAATATGTATAAGAACCCTCCTTGGAGGCATTAGGCACCCCTGAGTCCCAATATACCTCCATATCCCCTAATGGTGATGCACTGGAATCCTTTCCAGATGAATTACAAACCCCAGGACAAGAAGAGGAGGTGGGAATTGTGCATTCTGGAGAAGATGAGGAGCCCCCTCAAAAGAAAAAGAAACGAAGTAAAGTTTTTTTTCAAAGAACCCCTCCTCTACGGAGGAGTAAACGGTTATCTGTAGGGGTCAATAAAATTAAACCCCAAGATATAGCCAGTACTTCAAAAAGGAAAAAATCCAGGACTCCAATAAAGGTGGTAGAAATTGACAATCCACCTGATAATGAGGAAGTTGAAGAAACAGGAAAGCAAGAGGAGGAAATTCCCAGGGAAGAGTACAAAGAAACCCTACCACCTAAAGAGAAAGAAGGGGAGAAAGCACAGTCGCCGCACTCAGAATAGAATGAAGATGAACCTGCGGGAGGATTCTCGTCCTTCCTTGACAAGTTGGACAATATACCTGAATTTGTGGAAAGAGTGCCTCAGGAAACTCCTCATGCATCTTTCTTTGTGGATACTGATGAAGAAGAAGATAGACCTCATATGGATGGAGAAATTCCTTGCTCCTCCTTACCTGAAGAAACTGAAGAAGGAAGTATGCCTGATATTGAGAATACAAAAGAAGTAGAAGAAGTGCTTCCTAAGAGCACTAAAACAGAAAATTTGCCTCATATTGATGAAAAAGAGGAAAATGTGCCTCATCTTGATGAAGAAATCCCTCATGTATCCTTCTCTGTGGACACAGGGGACAAAGAATCTAGTCAAAGAAATGAGGAATTAGAAAAACTAAAGATAGAAATTGAAGAGTTAAGGGCCAGGTTGCAGAATGACGAAGCACAAATTAATCCACAAAAAGAAGAAATGGAGGTGCACATTGCCATTGTCCATAAAATGAATCAGGAGATTGCAAAATTAACTGCACAAATGGAGGAAAAAGAAAAACTTATTGAGCAGCTACAATTCCAAATCCAACAATGGAATCAACAGGGTAAGCAGAATCAGGATGCTCTGTGTGAAAAAGAAAAATGTATTCAAGATTTGAAAAATAATTTTATGCAATTATTCAGTGCTTTTGAGGAAGAAAAGAATCGACAGGAAACTAATTTGAATTCCTCTGTGAGTAAAATTGTGGAGCTAGAACAAAATTTACAGGAAAGTGATACTCAACCAATTATGGAATCAAAAGGAACACAAACTGAACCTATTGTTATAGATTGGTTCCAGGTACGTATTCCCTCAATGCTTATGAAATGGATAGAGCATTGTTACCTCTTGAAAGATGTAGAATTTGAAAACAATAGCTTAAAGAGGGAGTTAGTCATGTTAAAATAATCTTCCCATCAGGCATACAAGGGTAAGCAGGATGCCTATGAAATTGGTGAATTGCTACTGGCTTGTAGAAGACCATCTAGGTTGTACTCCATGTTTCTTAATGAGCAGCTTTTGAGATGGAAATTGTAAAGAATTCACCAAAGCCAGCCTCATGACCCTAATGTCAAGGAATTTGTAAAAATATTTTTTGAGTCACTCCCTAAACAACATAATTTGCTGTGTGAATTATTTGTTCACAATTTTCTCCTAGAAAAGTATATAGATTTTTGTATTAACCTCTTTGTAGGAGAAGCAGAATTAAGACCATTCCTGTCCACTATGAGAAACCAAATTCACTGGAAAAATAGGTCAAGAGAGTATGCTCAGGAAAAAAATAATGTAGGGTTGCAAATAAGATACCCTCATAGGAAGCCGCTCTCTTTCAAGAAATAGTTTCTGGGTGTCAAAAGTAAACAAGAAGCATGGGTCAAATACGATAACAACCTTAGGGTGTGTCATGATTACTTTCAAGAACAGGGGCCACATTTAATAGGAACAACATGGCATGCATGTGAAGAAAGGTACACCCCTCTTCCAATGCATCTCAAAAAGAGGGAAATAATTTCACCTCTCAATATTAGATGGTCCTACGGAAGAGCAACAACTTTGATAAAAAATTTGGAGGACTTTGAGACCAATTGGATTGGTATGAGGTACAGACCTCCCTTGCTTCTTTCCCCACCACCTTCGGTGCACACCAACCTGGACCAAAGTGAAGACAACTTTTCCAAATGGAAATAAAGGGTCACTTTTCATCAAGGATTCTTGAGGAATCCAGAGACATTAGACATAGAAGTAGATGATGTGTATGATCTCAGTGCTAAATATGAGGAAATGAATAGAAGGAATGATGGACAGGGGACACACCACAGAGTAGGAGGACTTGCTCAGAATTAGGAAGGGGAGGAAATGATGAGGTAAAAGTAACCTCATCAATATAATGGCCTCAATATACAAATATAAACCTTCTAGCCCAAATTACTCTGCCAATTGATTACCTTTAGGAAAAATAATTGCTTTCCTTTCTATGAATAATCGTATAAACTTATTTCTTGGAGTTGATTAAATTAAACTAACTTTTTGTTGATTTAATGGTTTAGTCTTGATTATTTCACGGGTCAACTCCACTGCCATTCACCATTCCAGTCAAAAGGGAAATGAATGTGAGTCTCATACTTTTGAAAACCAGCAAGCGAGAGTCAAAATTCTAGGAGCACACGTTTTGGTCGAGTCTTTATAATTCTGTTATTTTTCAGTTTCAAAGACTTTATGGCTCATGCGAAGCCTCTTTAATATTGTATATCATGGGATTTTAAGTCCCTTTTACTATGAGTAATCTGTTGAAAGAGTTGATCGATTGAAAAACAGGATTCTTGTTAGTCGTTTTTCATATAAGTATGTAACTATTACAAATAATGAGAAAAAGATTATCGTTATGCTATCAATTTGTCTTTTGAGTAAAAACTACCATGTGAATATGAGTTTTCCCTCCACTCTTTTAATTACTGTGTAGTATGAATGCATCTGTGGAATGAAGTAGCGGAAAGGATTTTCCAGGGCATGTGATCCGAAGTAGCAGTAGATAGACCCATGAGCTGGCCACTTGAGGGTTAGAGATAGATAGATAAGTATTTGTTTCCTGTTCTGCATTTTCCTTTGATAGAATATAAGTTGCATTTGCATTTTATTTTCATTAGTACATGTTATACTATTAGTGTCAAGCTTGCAGGTTGTAACTGAGTCCGTAGCTTTTGAGCTTAGCATTTGAATGTCCAAAGAACCTTTCTTCCATTGATTTTGATTAATGGTTTTATGATTAGCAGTTGGCGTGTGATTCTCTACTGTAGATAAATGTTTCCTAATTTCTTTACATGCTTTACCTCTTCAGCAATTTACGCATTCTTTAGGTTAATCATTTCCATGCTTTCTAGTTTAATGGTAATGCTTTTCAGATTCTTAGTTTTCTGTCTTCTGATTTGAGTTATTTTCCTGCTTTCTAGATAGATGATTTATTGCTTTCTAGATTAGAGGCCCCTTAGATTAGAATTTTTATTCATTAGATTAGTGCTTAAGAGAGAAGTTGAGATGTCCTCTATTGCATATAGTCGTTGGACACTGCCCAGATGATATATTGATGTGTTTATTCACTAAAGTGTTAGGAGCTGACAACAGCCTATCACGATGGTTGAAAGCTATTGAGAGGATTTAGATAGGAATAATCTGTGCAAATTGATTACATGATTAGTGTGATTGAAAAATTGATTGATCAATCAAGAAATAGATTGATCTGTCAGGAAATAGAAAAATTAACTAGGAAATAGATTGCTCAGTCAGGCAATCATAATTTTCTCAATCAGGAAAGTGGTTAAGAATGATTAATTAATTGATTTAATTAATTAATTCCTTTTGGAGTTGAACGTGTAAATCAAGTTTGACTTTTGCAAACAAAGTTGCATTTGTTTGATTTGATTTTTGATGATGTTTTGAATAGTTTATTTATTCAAATTTTGGATGGAAAGTGACATAATTAAATTATTATGTTTTAATAATTTAATCGACTTAGGGGAATAAAGTGAATTAGGTGACATAATTAAATAATTAGTGTTATTTAATTAATCAATAGAAACAAGGTTAGATTAGGACTTATCAAATAAATGAAATTTATTTAATTTGTCGAATTTGATGAAAAAGTGAATTAATTAAATAATGTCGTATTATTCAATTAATAGCAGAAATTAGGGTTTTTATGACTTTGTTAAATAAATGAAATTTATTTAATTCATCAAAAATGGTGAAAAAGTGAATTAATTAAATAATGTCGTATTATTCAATTAATAGGGGAAATTAGGGTTTTTGATGCCTTTGATGTGGAATGCAATGATATTCGATAATAATGATGTCAATGATGTGAAAATGTCATTTAGTATGTGTGATAAGTGTTAGGTCAATTTTACATGTCTACAAATAGGCATGTAAGAAAAGAAATTAAAGGGCTCTAAGATGCTCCTAGTGTTTCCCTCAATGGTGAGGCAACACAAACTATAACCTATAAAAACAAGTCATATTTAACATAAAGAAACATGTCACATAAGATGTAAATAATGTTAGTACTAATACCTAAAATAGTCATACATGGACATATTTTCTAATATTTGAGTGTGAAATTACATGATATATGCAAGGGATAAGTTCATATAGTGTGGAAGGTATGGTAATGAATAGTGCATATAAGTATAAAATGGAAATGGACAAATAATAATGAGTTGAAAAGACTAGAAAAACTATACACAAATTTTCCTTATAACATTACATTGTAACATGAAAAACTCAAGATCCACTAAAACTTTAATCAACCAAGCATTTGAATATTAACTAAATCCAACCAACTAAAATTATCTAGACTAAAATTCATCAATAATACTAGCAAAGAAAATGCATAACATTCTACATCTTTTACTAAATTTTCATTCATAGTAGAAAAATCAATTTCACTTGTTCCAAACTAGGAAGTAGATTAGGATGATTTTTTTATCTCATAATTATCCAAGTGAACATTTGGGTTCCTATATTGGCATCAAGAACTAAGTCACCAAGCTAAAAATATATCTAAATAATGACATTATAATCTCTCTTTAATTTTCATTAATATGCATGAAGGGTGCCCATTAACTCTTTTGCTATCAATTATTTCAAACTTTTGTAAAAAAAATTCTCTATTTATAGTGTTGAGATGGTTTCCACTCTATAATTTTTGTGTAGAATTCTTTGGTTTTTTATTCTTTTTGTTTTTCTTGAGGTTTTATTCATCTAAGTTACTATCTTCATGCTTTGGGGTTCCATAATATTTAGTTTATTCCTCATATTGAAACTATGATGGTTGGTTTAGTCTTTGCAATGGTCTAGTGTTTCATCATTTAACTAAGAATTACTTTTGTACCTAATAGTTTGGTGAGTATTTCATATATGAGATTTTTTATATACCTAATAGTTTGGTGAGTATTTCATATATGAGATTTTTTATATAGATATTTAACTAATAGTCACTACATCATTTTTGAGAGTTTTCAATTTTTCAATTTTTGGGTATAATGACTTATTTTTCAGCACACCGTGTAGCTTTTTGAGCTATACCATTGTGTTTGGGAGGCTTAAGAAAGTCAAGGTACGATTTCATTTTAAATAAAATAAATTCTACAAGGATTAAAAAAAATCGTACACATTTTTCTGATTGATTTTGTAGGTAGGGAATCCTAGCCTAAGTTTGACTACACCATTGCACTTGATGACATAAAACCTTAAGATTGACTATAAATTTATTAATTTTAAAATTCATGTTTTTTATTAGATTAGCAGGGAAAGGGCCTTGATCCTACGGTTACAAACAAAACTCAAAAAAGAAAACAAGGTGGGTAAAACAACACCACCAGTCCACATAAAAAAGCAGCATGTCTAGGGTGGCATGCAAGGGCCCAAATAACAAAACAATAACCATAGAACCATTATACATAATCAAAAATAAAAGATAACTAATAGAGCACTTTAAACTACAAATACCATTTATTAGATCCACCATATACTATCAAGTTTGAAACTATAACATAGCTATTTGGAAATAGTTGTCTGGGATATTAAAACAAAACAACAAAAAGAGCAGGGAAACCATAAACAGAAATAAGAAAAAAATCCATTACTTGGATTTTCCAAACAGGTCCCAGTAATCTCCTATTAGGGAGATATACTCTCTCTAATTAGGTCCCTCGGTCTCATCCAAGTCCTTCAAGTCATCTGTCTTTCCCAAAAAAATTAGCTTCCTAGTGATCTTGGTTTTCCCAAACACAACACCAACCATTGCTCTGCACATTAGGCCGTTCATTACCTTCATCAACATGACCAAAGCTTTTTCCATATCGTCCATTTGAACTTGCATATAATTTAGTCCTATTTTCAAATAATCAATGCTAGAGTCTTCAATAGTAGTAGCATTGCCAATATTCCTAGATTCAAGAGCAGTCAAGGTTTCATTCTTCTAGACATCTTCAATTTCAGTCTCCTCCTCCTCGTTATCTTCATCCTCCTCAATTTTCCTCTTCACCCATGTCATAGGCAGTATCTTCAAATTACATCCCATCACTTTCTTCATCAACCTAGGCTTCAAATTCTTCCACCTCCAACACTTCCTCCTCATGAAAGGTGGATTTCTATTTCCTTTTCCTATCCTGGGAAGTAGCCTTGGCCATGCATGTGGATCTACGACCTCCTCCACCCTAACACTGCTTCCTATCCTTCAAGTCTTGTGTTTGCATACCCTCCTTTTCTTCACTAATGATAATGAATTCACTCTAAATTTTAGGCTTTTTTCATCTTCTTAGACTTGGGAAATTCCATGAGAAGAGGGGAATACTTGCACTTCTCTGGAGTCGCTTTAACTAGCTCAAGCTCGATGGAGCTTTTAGCGAGATTCTTCAAACCCACAGGGGTTGAGGGATTAGATATTTTGGTATCAAGGGAAGGGCTTTTAGCAGGGGTTACCTCATTTCTAACAATAGCAATGGGAGGAAGTCTAGGGTTAGGTTCCTCAGCAGGGTTAGCCTCCTCTAACGGTTCTGCATTTTCATCAAGTACATTACAGTTCTCATTACTGGCATTATGGTTCTCATTATCCAGTCTGGTAACTAAAGGGTTTCCATGAGGGTTCAATGCTAAGGCATGCTTGTAAAGGGAAAGAATTAATCCTTGATGTAGGGGAGGGCTCACACCTTTTTCAATATTAATTTGTAGGGAAGACATTAGATAAAATGGCAAACTGATTCTCTCATTGTGCCTTATATGATTCAACAATGGAGAATGATACGTGTGCACTATCATACATCTTCCTTCAAGTGTGAAATATCGCATCACAAACATACTCACCAGTGCACAAGGAGTCGGGAGCTCGAGCCTTGCGTAACCATTTTGAAATTTGGTTAGATTCTCGCCTTCGTGAAGAAACTTGTCAACAAAAGACTGGTAGTCGGAACCACTCTTTTTAGCCACCTTGATTCCTTGGTTTTGCAAACCAATAGCCTCTGCAATAAACTATGTTGTCACCTCGAATTTAATTGCTCCAATTGCCACATTCCCTTTCCTCCAAGAATTGGTAAATTTTTCAGTAAGGCTTTTGTTGTATCCCTTCATGGCCTCGAAAAAGGGGACCATACCAGCTCTTTCAAAAAGTCTCCACAGGTCCACGTTTTGTTTAAGCATCTAGCAATTCGAAGGTTCCATGTGCTTCCTCGACCCACCCATCTTAATGCTCTGCAAACTTTTCAAATTTTGTAGATTTTTCTTCATAACCTCACTCCACTTCAGCTTCCTACCAAACTTGTAGAAGGAATAGTAACCAATTTTGAAAATGTAGACACTGAAAAATGTCCTAATCGATGTCATACACTTGAATCAAATTTATTAACATAATTTCCTCTTTATCCATCCTCTTTTCGCTTAATTAATTTAATTAGCCTAGCTAATTAATTAATTATATCATTTTCGTCCATTTGGCCTAATTAATTAAATTAGGTTAATTCACCTCTTTTCACACTAGTACTTCATCTCATTAAATTAAATAAATCAAAATATTTAATTTAATCTCCTAAGTCATCTTATTTAATTAAATAACCCTAAGTTATTTAATTAAATATCATTTCATCACCCTTCCCCTATTTATTAAATCATCTAGTTTAATAAATATCTCTTAATTCTTCTAATTCCCTAATTGTATAAATTAAACCTTGTTTAATTAGCAATTAAACTAATTTTCCTCTAATCAAAGGGAATATTCCCATGGAATATTCTTTATCGTTTTTGCACAATTAAAACTTTATTTTAATTTGTAAATTAACCTTTCTCCTCATCCAAATGGAATATTCTTAGGAGTATTCCCTCTCCTCCAGACAACTCACTTGGCTTCTTAAACAAGCTAAACCCTTCAACCTCTTTAGCAAGTTACCTTTGACCTGTGTGAGTAGGTCAAAAGTGTGTTTGTTTGAGGCAAGTGTGAGCCTTTGATTAACTTTCATCTTGTATTCTCATTTGTTGATGAGAATCCATGATCCATGCCTCTCATCCCCTTCATCTTGAACCGTTGATTAATCTTTTTTATCTCAACCATTCATTCCTCATTTGTTCTCCTATAAATAGATCACTATTTGGAGACAAATGGATCCATCTTTCATAGCAAACTTATGTTGTTGAATTTACTCACATACTCACTCATCTTTTATTCACTCTTTAGCTTTTTTTAGTTCATTTTTAGTTGCATAATAGCTTAGAGCATCCATTAATGGCTTCCATGCATCCATCTTAGTTTGTAAATAAATTAAGGTTTTCATCTTTTAGTATAATCTTAGCAATTGCATAATTAGATCATTTATAGCATAAAACCATGGTAACTTAGCTTGCATCATGTTCATTTTAGCATAATTTAGGTTTTCACACATCAAACACCATGGTTTCATCGATTCTCTTCCATAGAATTGACTGAAAATAGCTCACTAATCATGGGATTGGGAAAGGTTCGTCGGTCCACATCGATGCAATACCAATTCCACAATAAGATAAATTTTGAATGGATTAGAATAGATGTTTTGATAGCTTTTCATAATTTAGTATGTTAGGTTTTGATGAAATGTTTAATCTTAATCTTGTTTGCTCGATCTTGTTGAGATTCGAGTATTGGTGGCTCTGTTATGCTTCAATTCTTCATGGATCAAGCATAATTCGGCCCATATCGGTATCCTCGCATCGACAAAAAAAACTCTTAAGGAAGTAAATTTTGATAACTTTCTCTTAGAGATAGTCGATAACACATTTCCCAAGGCTGAGAGATCATTATTATTCTTACAAATAATTAATGACTCTTTATTGTTGATACAAGGAAAATCTTCACAATTATAGGTGGACATAGGGTACTTCAGCACACTTGGATTTGACACCTTTCTTCAAATTGATTAAAGCCATGTGATCCTTAACCATCTCGGGAAGGAGATAATTATTACCTTTTCCTCCTAAGGAGATCTTCTTGCTCGACACCATACCACTTACCTCATTGTTATTCTTCATAATTTTCAAATCACAAGATCGCAAACACTTCCTCTGTCACTCCCAACCATCATTTTTGCAAGTTGTATACATATTCAAATTTTTCTTTTAGAACCTTGTCCTTTAATGACATCGACAATTGATTATTAACCCAGCAAGTACACCCATTACACCTCAACACTTCATTAGCAACACAGTCAGCATATATATTATCTTCTCTAAACACATGTTGCACCCTGCAATGAGTAAAGAAGCTCATAAGGGATAAACATTTATCAATTATATCTTGTAATTCCTAAGGGATCATAGCACCTCCATTCAAAATGTCCACAATTAGCTTTGAATCTCCTTCCAGAATAACCTTTTTAAAACCATAATCCTTTAGAGTCTGTATGCCCCCGTAGACAACCATTGCCTCTGCTTTATTATTAGAGAAAACTCCCAAATTAACACCATAGCTCACAATGCAGTCACCTAAGTGGTTTCTGAGCAGACCTCCCACCCCTGCCATACCCAGGTTACCTTTAGAACACCCATCAAAATTACACTTAATCCACTCTCTTTCAGGAGGAACCCACACAATAGACTTCCTAGCCATAATCTTTTTCCAATTAAGGTTAGTTAGATCCTTCTTTAGACCCCAGACCTCTTAATTCTCATCTCTTTATAGTTCGGCCAGACTTTCAAGAAGCTATATCTTCCCACATCCATATTTTCCTAAACCTGCACTTTTATGCTCATACAAACCTCAAAGCTACTTCTCTCAACTTCTCTGAAGATCCTATTATTTCTTTCCTTCCATATTCCTCAAGTTAAGAAGGGGGTAATTTGGTTCCAAAGATCCACAATAACCTTATGGGAGAAAGGGTAGCTAGACCAACTTTCAACAAAGGACTTCATAGTATGGGGAAACACCCAGTTAATGAACATCAAAGGAAGGAAGAATGACCACACTTCTCTAGAAAACTGGTAGTGAAAGAAAAGGTGCATAATAGACTCTTCATCTTGCTTGCAAAGGATGCATCGGTTAACAAGCTAAAGCCCTCTCCTAACCAGGTTATCAATAGTTAGAGTTCTTCCATGTGAAGCAACCCACTAGAAACTGTTGATTTTTGGTACCATGTTTTAATCAATAGTTTATCCCAATGATGGTCTCTATTGTAAATAAGGGGTTTGACCAATTTATTATAAGCATGTTTAACAGAGAAACAACATGAAGATTTCCCCTTCCACACCCATTCATCTTCCCTTTCAATAGTGAACCAGTTCGCCTCCCTTATGAGATTGTGTAACCTTAACAGAATCAGATCCCATTTGATCTATCTCTAACCTCTTAAGTTAACACTCCTTAACAACAAGATGAACTCCTTCCATTTAGGTTCTTCCACCTCCCAATTGACATAGCCCGACACCTTTTTGCCACATATCCTTATCAAGCTTTATTTAAGGGGATTAAAGCCATCAATTGAGGAGAGAGGGGAAGCCTCAATCCAAGGATATTTCTAGAAATTAGTGTTTTTACCATTACCAATCATATTTCTAACCCTTGATTTCAACACATTTTTAATTTTAATAAGGTGTTTCCATAGAACAAACCCACTAGGCAGATCAGTCACAAAGAGAAAGTAACCAGAATTTCTTTCTTCAGGTACTTAGCTTGGAAAATCTTCACCTAGTCCTTTGACCCTTCCAAAAGATTCCATCCCACCTTTACAATTAGGGATTTGTTAAGAAATTTGATTCTCCTTATCCCCAACCCTCCAACACTTTTTGGAGTGCACACTTTCTCCCAACTTACCAAAGATAGTCTATTTTTCTCTTCAATTCTAGACCACATAAATCTTCTCTGAATTTTCTCTTTTTTTTCCCCTATGAAGGCCGGTAATTTGAAGAGAGACAGGTAAGAAATTAGAATATTTTGTAAGGAGGCTTTTAACAGCTAAATCTTCCCTGCTAAGCTTAGAAGTTTCCCCTTCCACCTAGCCAACTTCTTTTGAACTCTCTCTATCAGATGGTTCCAATAATTATTTTCCAACTTTCTGGAGATTAGAGGTAACTCCAAGTAATCTACTAGTAGAAAAGCTTCCTGACATCTCAATATCTTCACCACTCTTTCCTTCACAACTTGGTCAACATTAAAGAAGTATATCTTTCTTTTTTCATAGTTAATATACTGGTCAGAAAAAGAAGCATAGTCATTTAGAATAGATTTCTAGAGGTTGGCTTCCCCCACTGAGGATTCACCAAATAGGAGTGTGTCATCAAAAAACTATTGTTGGGAGTCAGGTGGGAGAGATGAAGCAACTTTTACACCTTTAAGGGCTTTAGAGTCAACAAGATTTTGGATATTCCTTCCTAAGACCTTTGCAACTATTATGAAAAGATAAGGTGAGAGGGGATCACCTTGCCTTAGGCTATGACCACAAAAGAAATAACCTTGGGGGACACCATTAAAAAAAACTAAGCACATAGGAGATGTGACACAGTAAGAAAGCAACTTTAGGAATCTTCCCTCAAATCCAAATTTCCTAAGAATAATAAAGAGAAATGACCAAGAGACTCTACCATAAGCCTTAGAGATATTGATTTTGAAGACCATCCCTGGGTTTTTACTAAGGTCCATAGAGTGGAGGATTTCGTGGGTAGAGATAACAACATCAAGAATGTTTTTTTTCCTTGGATAAAGCCTTTCTGGTTCAAGGCAATCATTTTACCTAAAAAATATTTAAGTTTGAACAGAAGGATCTTAGAGAAGATTTTAAAGATAGTATTATAGAGGTTAATGGGTTTGTAATCTTTAAGAGAAGAGGCATCATCATTATTGGGAATAAGAGCAATAAAGGTGGCATTTAGTTGGTTTAGGAGCCTGTCCAACCTAAAGAAATCTCTAGCAACATTAAATATGTCAAATTTAACAATATGCCAGTAAGTCTGGAAAAAAAATTTAGGAGGGAACCCATTAGGGCCAGGGAGTTTATAAGCCCAAAAAGAGAACACAACTTGTTTAACTTCTTCCATAGAAACAACATTAGTCATATTCTTTAAGCCTTGTATAGAAATAACTTTAGGGATCACCTCAAGGAAGTCATAATTTACCTGATTAGCATTACCTTGGGCATTCTGGTAAGAGGAGAAGAAGTTAACAACTTCCCCAACAATTTTTTTTCAGTTGAGACCGTGGTACCATCATCTTTCTTGAGCGATTTGATCCTATTCTTGCTTCTTTGTTTCAAGGTAGATTGGTGGAAGAATTTAGTGTTGCAATCCCCTTCAGTAAGCCATTGAACCTGAGACATTTTTTTCTAGAATATTTCCTCCTTTTTATTGACCTTAAACCATTGGGATCTAAGGTCATGTTCCTTTATGCATATCTCATCATCCACAGGGCCAACTTCCATTTTTTCCTGAACTTACTTTAAGTTGTTTCCTAGCAATTTCTTAATCTCAAAGATGTTACTAAAAATAACTTGGTTTCATCCTTTCACTCTCTACTTGATTCTACTCAACTTCTTCACCAAGCAAAACATAGAGGTGCCACTTATGGGTTCCTCCCACCAATTTTTTAATAAAATAGAAAAATCTAGGTGAAGGCTCCACATTATTTCAAATCTAAAAGGGAAGGTTCCATTGTTGTGGTCAACATTTCTTATAAGCACAAGAGCATTATGATTAGAACTAGACCTAGGAAGAGCAAATAGAGAAAGAAATTGAGAAATGTTCAAATTGGAAGAGATTAGAAACCTATCCAACTTAACTTGAATTAGTTGATTGACATTCCTTCTATTTGACCAAGTAAATTTAGAGCCTTGGAGAGGAATATCAATAAGCCCAACAAAATTTAGGAAACCATCCAATTCCATCATACTATTAGTATAGTCATCCAGCCCCCTGGAATTTTTTGAAGGAAGAAGGGGGGAATTGAAATCCCCTCCCAACATCCAATGGTCATCCTTTATGTTCTTTATAGCATCATTCACATACTCCCACAATTGTAACCTATCCCTACTCGAATTGGGAGCATAGATATTAATTAAATTCCATTTCCCCTGAGAAGCCAGATCTTCCAGAGAAACCATCAAACGGTTCCTACCAGTAGAGCTCAGAGTTCCTTTTAATTTTGAGGGATTCTAAAGAGTAACAATACCCCTCGAGGCTCCTTCAAGCTCACTGACAAAATAATTCGCTCCAGGCCAGATACTCAAAATCACCTTATCAAAGGTCTCCTTCTTCATTTTGGTTTCTTGAAAGAGAAAAAACATTCACTTTATTGTCTAGGATACATGTTCTAACCAAAAATTGTTTATAAGGGTTGTTTAGGCCCCTGATATTCCAAGAGAGAAGATTCATAGATAAATAGACCAGGAACAACAACACCAAAACTAAAGAAGGATTCGAGTGTCTGTTTTGCACTAATTATGAGCTAGAAATCAAAGTCCAAAAAGATTAATCCAAGGCAACACCAAAATTATTATTCTTGGAAGTTGTCCCTATTTCGCTAGATTGATTCTTGAGTCATTTATTAAAGAAGGATTCAAGTGTCCATTTTGCACTAATTATGAGCTGAAAATCAAATTTAGATATGAGAACAACCTCACATTTGTAGATCTAGCCCCGAATTTTCCAAAATTTGAATTTATTTTAGTCAACTCCCACCCATTCTACTAACCATTATGAGAAAGGCATTTATTTCACATCCTCTCACTATTTAAAATCCTATCTCATCCTAAGGATCAATTCATAAAAATAAAACTTGGAATTGGTACATTAAAATCAATCTAGATTTGCATACTCATCCTAAGAATATTTGCAAGACCAAATCTTGTTGTTTTCAATCATTTACACTAGTTTTCTATGGATTGACCTAAGAGAACATGTCCCCTAGGGAAATATAGGTAATCAATCTAGTTTTCTTGGAGTTGATGTCGATTGAACTCCCTCAACGCCCTAAGGATCACCTACGATAAAAATACCCTATCACACAATAGAGAAGCAATTGATTTGTTATGAATCCTAAGATTTCATTAGATGCAAAAGACAATGATTACAATATACAATGTCACTCTTATTATAAAATAAATATGGAACACTGGATGATAATACAAATTAATCATGACATGTGTCTTAATCCTATGACTTGAGATGAAAAAAAATATGACTTGAGTAAGCTTAAGCTTGCTAGTGTGAATAGGACCCAATAAGAAATAATTGGGTGATTTATCTTTTTCACACTAACATATATATCTAAACACTACCAATCTTCACATCAAAGAAAATAGAGTTAAATTTGATGAACCAAGGAGATCAAATCTATGCAACATAATAGGAATTTGAATGCAAAAAGACCCAAAGACATGAATCAACACCACACAAAGCTTGGATCTTGCACATAATTTAATTTATTGCACAAACTATTACCAAATTTTCACTCATAGGCTCAATTAGGTGGATTTTGTTGATTTTAAACTGAGAAAATGAGGTGCATTTTATTAACTTTCCTACATTACATTCAAATGTATAAATAAAACAATCCAGAAAAGATTACAATTACAAATTATTGCATTCATACACATGCATGTAACGGAAGAAAGATTCTGATCTTTTCATAAAAGAGTAATCTTTATTGAATGTATAAGTGTACATTATCTCACACAAGCCATGAGATTGACTTAACTTATTCAATACAAATTATGAAAAATATATACATGAATAAGTGTAAAACCCCGTCCTGCAACCTAGAGGACAATGCAACACTATGGAAGCACAACTAATTTTTTTTCTTAAAAAGAGTAACAATGATGAGTGAAGTAAACTACTCTAGCACATACATCATCTAGGCCACGCAACACATCTACATGTGAATTTCAAAACTTGCAAAATTATTCTAAAACATAGTATATGGAATTAACTCACGATAACAACATACAACAAAGCATTCACCATTTCATAATAAATCTAACACAAAGAAAAGTAATGAACATATTTCTACGGATACAACACCATATAAACAATATATACCATTTAATCCAACGATGAATAGATCATACATAATGTTACAATTACAACACAAGGAATCCTCCTTGATTACAAATAAGGAATACAATATATAGTGTCCATTGTTACAATGAATATAAGAGAAGTAAAAATCCATAGAAACACGCGATCTCCTCGAACTAGAAGATCCTGCCATCACAAACATGAAGAGAAAACCCAACAGTGTAAGGTGCATGCCACCCAACCATGTGGTACCCGTAGGACCAACCCCCATGCTATGAGATAGTAATAGGTAACCAAGACTAACCTACTACCTCTAGACACAGGCAAGGTACAAAACCACACAGTACTAGTAAATACAAAACATAGGGTTACATTGCTTCTAGAATCACAAAATCAAGTACAACCACTATACAATACAATCGACTGTTGTCATAGGAGGAGTGTCATCACAAAGGTTGCATTGGTTATCCTAAGGAGATCTTCCTAGGTCCCGACCCCCACCTTGGGTTATCCTAGTAACCTCTTATGAACTTTGGCCCCACATGCACACTAGTGTGGAATCGATTATCTTTCAAGAAGACAAGACAAAAATCTTGCCATTCCAAGCCTTCCCGACTCATCTCAAGTCTAACACAAGCCCTTGAGCCAATGAGCGAGGCTAATTATCAAGTTAAATATGTTAACTACCCATTCCCCTAATGTAGGTAATTTAATTTCCACTGATTAAACTGACTTCCACACGAGTTAGCCTGGGACCACTTTGTGTCCCGACCCCCATTGAAAGCCACTCCCCTATCGACAATACAATAACTCATTCTACACCCAAGGGTAGATAGTGCACAAACTGATATTAACATAACACAAGAGATAACACATCCCTACGGATGTCCAATACTGAATCCAACTACATGCACTTCCCAAGGAAATCTCAAGGCGAATAACAGAAATGACAACCCTTTCACAATTATAATCTGGAAGACTTATATTTTCTCTACAACAAATATTCCCCATAGTACCCAATTACAAAAATACTAGAAATTAAAATAAACAATCTCATGTAATTAAAAGCACTACTATTTGGATTTCCTAAATCCAATAGAACAATATCTCACACTAAAATACATTATTCAAAACACAATTCCCATTAATAATCCACAACGAAATTATATCAAAAGTTTAACTATAGTTTTCACAACCACACATAATATCTAACCCAATTTCTCAATTAAACTAATTAATCATTTCTAATTAACTAATCGTGCTTGCATATATCTATTGTAATAAACAAACATTAAACAAATATGTTTAATATGTATATATACAATTAAATATAATTATATATATACACATAAATATATATTATTTAATTATATAATCAACTATACTATAAAAGAAACTCATTTGTTTAAAACAAAATCCATTTACTCATAAAATCCATTTCCTCATGCATTAATGTATCTTTTAAAGAAATACATTATAATATATATATATATATATATATATATATATATATATATATATATATATATATATATATATATATATATATATATATATATTTAAATTCAATTGTAATTTAACATAATTAACAACATATATTAAAATACATATATTACATATAATATATAATATTTATATATTATATATAATACATATATTATATAAAAATATATATATTAACAAAACCAAACTTCAAATAAATAAAACTTGTATACACTAGTGCACACAAGGACACAACCCTAGCTGCGTCACTCCCCATGTAGGGAGGTTGCGCTGCTCACAGTAGCGCACCCCTGGGTGTGGGTGCGGCTAGGGTTTCATCCCCGACCAAACAAAAACTACAATTTATTCATTTATTTTACATTTCACAGCAATAAATTCGTCGTACGACGATTTCACAATTTTATTCAAAATAAAAATTTCCTACAGGAAATTACAGTGCCTTCAATAAAATGAAATATTTATATATAATATATATGTATATGTACATATATATTTCAATATATATGTATATACATACATTATATATATAAATTTATCCAAGCATATGTTCAAGATGGGCAATTAATTTTCACATAAGAAGTTTTCTACAAGAAAGATCAGAGATTTTCATTTTCCCAGAAAATTAAAAGGAATTGGGGAAACCAAAAAAAAATGATGATTTTCTACAGAGATCTATAATTTCCTTTGGTATCAATCTATTTCAAATGATCAATTTGTTGGTGTAATTAAATGTCTTGTACCTTGTTCTAAGTCATGATTACACCTTAGTTAAGTTTATTTAGGGACCACATAGGAGGTTATTGGAGATTTTCCACTTTTGGTGGACTTGACATGTCATTACCTCATCACTTCCACCTTTTGTGGACACATCATGTGATTATCTCTCCACCTTTTGTGGAGTGATAACTCTTCCTAGTTGTCTCATGTCATAATATTATGACACTTGTCATAATCTTATGCCCTTCTATGTTCTCACCTTGGCTATATAACCAAGGGGTCTCTCTCATTGTAAACAATAAGAATCATATCATATCAATGACATTGAATACAGTTTATTCTTGTCATATTCTCTCTCTCTTTTCTTGTGCTTTCCATTTGGTCCATAGATCTTGGCATCCATAGCCAATTCTAACATGGTATCAGAGCAGGGTTGGGTGTCATTGGAGAGTCTTTTTCTGAAGAGAGATCCTAGATCTGAGGAGGTTCCATTCGTGGCTCTTTGTTGCAGGTTCATATCCAAGCTTGCTGGTGTAAATCTGAGCTCACCATTGTGTTCGAAAGGTTCGAGATAGTCAATTTTTCCTTTTGTTTCATCCAAATCGGAGATACGAGGCCAAATCTATGAGGGTTTGAAGTTGAAGAGTGGTTGCCAGATCCATAAGGTAGCTGCAATTTTGGAGCATTTTTGGTCAAATCCGACCCTGCCATCGCGTCAGAAGGGCCAAAAACCCTAAGATCGACTGTCAATTCGTTCATTTTGGAGCAAGTCATCTGGTGAGGCAAAAAAAAATTTCCCAAAGAGCCGTACGGCCCCCCAGGTCGTCATTATTGCGTCAGTACATTTTTTTTGAAAAAATATTATTTAGTTTTTAAAATATTTTCTACAAAATTCAAAAAAAAAATATTTTGTACTGATTGAATTTCATTGTAAAAATTTTGAATTGAAAATTTTGTATTAAAATCATTGTAAAAAAATCGAAAGGAAAAACATTTTCCTGCGGACTCTGGCCAAGGTACATAGTACCGCAGAGGGTATTGTACGCGGGCCTGTACCTATAGTACCCGCGGGAGGGATCACCGCACGCCACGTGGCGTACCGCCCTGGCCCCTGCGGGCCCTCCACATCTGCCACCGGTGGACTTATCACTAGCGGGGAGTTTCAAAAAAAAATCGAGCAGTCTATTTGAAAAACCGGCGGACAGGGAAAAAGCCCGACAATGGAAGAATATTCCTTCAAGATTCTATCTGCAAGAATATTCTGATGAGGTACAATCTGACTATTTCAAGAATATTTCGTTGCTGGAGAAGACTCTGATTGTTGGGCATGTTTTCCGATAACGGTCTGTAAGCCATCAATTTTACGCTCCTCTTTTGCTGACGTCAGCCTCCGTCAGCGATGACATCAGCATGCATTTGAAATTTCTGCTCCCCTCATCATTTGCTTTTTTTTTTTCATAGGAGAACTTTGAAGCTCAATATCTCAATCATACGAGCTCCTTTTTCAGTGGAATTTTTTTTATTTGGGCTAATTTTTCGCGCTCTTCACAATGGTGCAATCAATTTTTGGTTTTGGTGCCTAGTTTTTCCAGAAATTGCAGATTCTCACAGGTGTTGCTACTTCGTCCTCATTTTGGGAACTTTGAGAGCTCATATCTTGCTCCTACGGTAACATTTTTGTGTGCAGTTTTTTTTGAAAGTGCATGATTTTTTATGTACTTCTCAGTGGTATGATCAGATTGATCTCATTGTATGCCAAAAATTGTACTTGATTATGTGGCTTATTTTGGGCATTTGCATGTACCAAGATCAAGACCACTTCACTATTTTTGGCAAGTGGCAATTGTAAATGCACTACTGATAAAGTGCCAAATCATATATTGCTTGGGGGGTTCTTTGATTGAGTGAATTTGGGGGAGATTCTTCTTGTGGTGTGGTTGCATTCCTCTTGATTTGTGTTCTTGTTTCATCATGGAGCCATCTACAATTCCACTTCTAACACCTTATAACTATCCTAAATGGAAATCAGAAATGAAAAAATTGCTAAGAGTAAAAAGATTGTATAGGATAGTTCATGAGCTTGATGGTGAACCACAAAATGATGAAGTTAAAAAGAATAAGTGGTTGAATAGTTGTGAAGAAGCAATTGGCTATTTGTGCTTGTATGTCTCTCCTGAGTTGTTGTTTCACATTGAGCAATTGGATACACCTATGGCTATGTGGACTACATTGTCAGAATTATTTGGGAAAACAGATGAAATTCAAGGACATTTGTTGGAGAATGAATTAATCAGTCTCAATCCATGTAATTTTGACAACATACAGGACTTCATCACCAAATTCAAGTCACTAAGAACACAATTGAAGAATTGTAAAATTGAGAAATCAGATACACAATTGATCTTAAGTGTTCTTTCAAAGCTAGGACCTGAATATTCAGTGTTTGTGTCTACTTTCTATGCTACAAAGAATGCCTTTGGGAGTGATTTTAAGATGCCTTCCTTTGAAGATTTTGCTATGCAACTCACTAGGGAGCAAGATAAGCTTATTCAAATGGGTACTTTGAAGTCTTCAAAATCACATGCCTTAGTTGTAAAGGATGAGAAGTCTTCAAGTGGCAAAGAAAAGACAAAGAACAAGCCTAAGAAGAGCACACAATCCACATCAAATTCCACAGAAGAACATAAAGATTCATCTTCAAAAGAGAAAACATCTAAGAAGGAGAGACCTTTTTGTGCATATTGCAAGAAGGATGGACATGAAGAACACTATTGTTATAAGAAGGACATTGATGAGTTGAAGAATCTTCTAAAAAAGAATAATATTGATTTGCCTTCTAGAATGTCTGAATCTTCTTCTTCTTCTACTTCAAAACAGTCTTAAAAGGACAAAGGTCAAACATATATATCAGGATATAAAGGACAAGCTCTTTGTGCTCATTCAAGTCCAAGATCAGGGAGATGGCTTCTAGATTCAGGAGCATCTCATCATATGGCATCTTCACAGGCTATCTTCTCTTCATTTCAGCCTTGTTCAATGTCTCCTATCTTGATGGGAAACAATACATATATGAGTGTAATAGGGAAGGGATCTATTAGCATTGGGGAGAACACTTTTCAGGATGTCTTGTGTGTTCCTCATTTGATGAACAATCTACTTTCCATATATCAGATTACACATGGTGGAGATGGGAGAACTGTGGAGTTCACACCTAATTCTGTGATCATTCGAGACTTGGAGACTAGTGATATCATTGCTACTAGGGTGGTTGATCATTCATCTTGGTTGTATTCTTTTGCACAGTTTTCTTTTGATGGTGACAATGTTCCTTCGGCTGTTGATCACATACACCATGATTCAGAGGAGACATTTGGCTTTTTGAACTTGGGAGTACTCACATTAGATCCAGTACTTGAGCCATGCATTTCCTCTCCTCCATCTACTGTTGTACTTGATGATGCTTGTGTTGCTACAGTTTTGGCTCCTAGTGATTCAGTGCAGCAGGATATACACAGTCTTCCAGATATGGCTACTTTGGATGACTTCTTGACAGATATTTTAGACTTGTTCATTCTCTACATGATCATTCTTCACAGATTGGCGTGAGTGTGGATACTTTTGGACAACATTTGGAGGAGGCTTCTTTGTCTTTAGAGGGGATATCCTTGTCTTTGGATCATGTTCTACATTCTTCTCTACTAGATGTTGGATTGTCCTCTTCAGCAGTGTGGCCAAGAACGCCTGTTTGGAGTGTGTCATCTTTCGGCATCAACATGGAGACATTTGAGCATGCTTCAGAGACACCATCATACATCATCCATCATCTTGATATCCTGCATACATCCTTGGTTTTGTTTCTTCCTAAGGGGAGGAACGTTGTTCGACGAGATTGGATCATCTTCAGCATTCAATGTCGAGCTTCTACCATCATTGCAGGAGACTCAACATTGAGGGGGGCTACCTTGTCTCTCTTCTACTTCTCTTATGGGGGGGTCTTTTTCCTCACATGGGGTTTTTACCTTCTCATTCTTCATTGAGAGTATTTATTTTTTTTATTTCATCTCTCTTTTGGGGAGGAGTTTTGTCCCACTGGGTTTTCTCCTTTTCCTCACTTGTGAGAGATTGCATTGCATTTGTACATGGGTACCTAACATGGCCTAGTAGCCGGGACCCATCTTGCATTGTTTTCTTTGTGTACATTCTCCTAAGTTGCACTTAAGGGGGGGTGTTGGTGTAATTAAATGTCTTGTACCTTGTCCTAGGTCATGATTACACCTTAGTTAAGTTTACTTAGGGACCACATAGGAGGTTGTTGGATATTTTCCACTTTTGGTGGACTTGACATGTCATTACCTCATCACTTCCACCTTTTGTGGACACATCATGTGATTATCTCTCCACCTTTTGTAGAGTGATAACTCTTCCTAGTTGTCTCATGTCATAAGATTACGACACTTGTCATAATCTTATGCCCTTCTATGTTCTCACCTTGGCTATATAACCAAGGGTTCTCTCTCATTGTAAACAATAAGAATCATATCATATCAATGACATTGAATACAGTTTATTCTTGTTATATTCTCTCTCTCTTTTCTTGTGCTTTCCATTTGGTCCATAGATCTTGGCATCCATAGCCAATTCTAACACAATTTACACAGAGGATCTAAATTGTTTTCTACAGAGATTCAATTTTCATGGCAATCTTTTAAAAACAAAAGCTTCTACAGTAATGAAAACCTCTTCTAATCTTTTCCAATTTGCATTACAATAATTAAATAACTCTTTCAAATCAAAATTCACAAAAACAATTAAGGAACCTATTCTAGAAGAATTGTTGTCTCGAGGATTGATGTTGAGCTTCTCTGTAATCTTCAATTTGCCAAGATTGTCAAAACTTCCTCCAGAAGAATTGCCACTTCCCAAAGAACAGAAACAATCCACAACCAAGAATATAACAAACTAGATTCCTAGAATTATCAGAAAACTTCTAAGATCTACAATTTCTTCAAACCACAAAACAATTCTTCCATTTCCCAAAAAACCTGTCTTTTTTTTTCCGTGAAAACAACTTTCTCTTTTCTCACCAATTTCAATCAATCTCTTCGTAAATCAATTTTAAGACAATAAGAAAACAAATCCTTCTAACTTCCAGTTCACACAACAAATATCTCTTTTTTAACAAACCAAGATATTTCTAAGATCTTTTCCCAAATATGCATTTAAAATTAAAAATAATTTATTTAATCCAATTTACAATTAAATAACTTATTTATTTTAATTCCCAATTAATTTAATAATTAAAATTACTTTATAATATAACTTAAATTAAATTAATTAATTTATAATAAAATCTCCATATTAATTAAATACTTAATCACAACATATAATTTAATCCTTACAATCTAAACTTGCATGATAAATAAAATACCAAGACCAACATGGACAAGGAACATGACCAACATACGGACTGACAACACACTGTGCTAGGGTAAAGGTTTGACAAGGTTAACTAGTTACTATCTCCCAATCAACATTGTTGTTGAGTAGTGGACACACTCAGACCTGTGAAACTAGGTGAAGCCATTGTCCTGTACCTGCAACCCTACAACAAAAGCAAAAGTCGTACATGTATATAGATAATAATTCATACACACCGTGAAGAGAGAATCGTGGAAATCACAGGGCACTCGCAAGCAAGTAATGCAATACCGTTCTCTTCACCAATACAATGTCACATCAACTGACGAGATAATATATCAATTAAACTACAATAAGCATATATAGCAATGTCATCACAACTAAGCATCTATGCAAACATAAAGCATATTAAACATAATCACCATGCATATAATGTATCATCACATCCATATAGTCTATCATCACTCCACTATCAGCGATAAAACAACCATAACATAAAATAAGGTCTAACAAAGTATCTGAGCTATCAAGAAAAAACATAACAAAACAGAGGGGTGTCACAATAAGGAAAAGAAATGAATGTGCATAGAAGGAAGGTAACTAGCCATTGTCTATGAATGACTGGCTCTGATGTGTCTTTTTGTCCTGCTATTGTCCCGAGCTTCATTTGTCCCTTCTAGTTCCATATTGTTTTTGGTCCTGCATGTGATAGTAACAATGGTGTTAGAGCATGCTCTAAGCAGTGACTGATTACAAACATTATATACACATTCACCCTATGCATGTATAAACTGATCATTATGTGCATTAAATAAGCTATGTGTACATTTTAGGTGTCCTAGAAAACCATTAGAGTCATCAAACACACCTAAAATATACATGTTTTTTCTAACTTGTTTGCTTCATGTGCAGTTACAGGTGTAATCATGTCTTTGTTTTATTCATCTTAATTCAGCATGTGGGGTAGAATGAGGCTCCTACAAGAGTTGAGCCCAACATGCTTGAGGAAATGGGATATTCAAGGGGTTCTTTACTTATACCTTGTTTTGATATGCATATGAGCAATACCAGGTATGTGTCATAGTTATGCTTTTGTTGCCTCATTATACAATTTTATCCTGACATTGCCTGCCTTTCCTCTAGAGACTCACAATCTAGCATTTAAATTCCAATAAAAAGGAATATCTCTAAAGAAAATGGCAGGCAATGCCAAAAGAAATTGTATTACCTTTAAATACAAGCATAATTCCTAAATGAGATGATGTACCTGGAAGTCAAGTGTTTTGTATTAGAGATGAAATTACTTTTGTTTGTTTCCTATGATGTACTCATCCAAGATCATCATCATACTGAGATGAAAGCATATAAAATCAATATAAAAGAGATTGACCATAGTCATTATGGAAGTCGTGAAAGGGGCATTCAAGCAGCCCACAATTATAAAACAACAGGACAGGTGGCTTTCATCAGAATTTGATCTTCCAAATTACAGTGAAGGCTCATCTATATTGACTCAAAATATGCAAAGTGGAGGTGTTTTGTTTTCTGGAAAATACATCATGGAATACATATATTCAAGCATTTTCTTCAGAATATCAAGCAGAATGAAACACATTCACATCAAGTGCAAGGTAGAGCATATCATGACAGTTGTTGAGAACATAAACAATGAGAGCAATATTCTTAATTTTTGAAGTAGGGAAAACATAGCATGGTTTATGATAAAGAGCAGAGGATTTTTATAGTGAATCTTGTAGCAACAATGATAGAAATCATGGCAAAAGAGAGACAACAAAACAACAATCTATGATAATTTTTAAAGCTACAATGAATTGTCATATTGGTGAGAAATGTAAAGGATGCAAAGCTTCATATCAATCCATAGATAGTATGGAAGACAAACACATGACAATTATAGCATTTCTGGAAAAGTCATCTTCACTATGATCAAACAAAAATTGGTGGTGTCTCATATGGCAATGTTTAAAAGAAGAGAGTATAGGAAATACAAGTTTATGGAAGTTCAAGTAATCTGAGCTACGGTAATGAAAGCTACAGAAAAGCCAAAAATTTACAAGCAATGCATTCATTCTACAAGGTTATCATTCCACATTTTGTTTCTTTCATTTATTCTTATATGGAGGATAACCACAGTCTGCAACTTCACAAACTTGTTTGTTTCCTTCAAGTTTTCATAGAAAACCTAGGTTGGGTTGTAAGTTACAGGAGCTATAGGAAAAAGCATAATGAAAGGTTGTAGGGTTTTGAAAACCATATCATATTTCTTCTACAATGACAAATTCATAAAGACCATGACCAAGTCAGAAGAAAATGGGAATACCCAGATGCATCAATTCAAAGAACTTGCTTCCTAAAGATGAAAGCATGAAACCCTCGATAAAGTATGAAGAGCCAAAAAGGAAAAAATGCAAATGGCTCAGCTTTCAAGCTCATTTTCAAAGGGTCAGTCATGAAAGGTAAATAAACAATTATATTTAGAAAAGAACTGAGGAAGAGCTTTGTAAAAGCCGATAGGAGAAACCCTTGTGAGTATTGTATGAGGAAATCTACAGAAAGAAATGCTACAAAATGCAGAAGAATCAAGAAGCCTGTGCCCTGTAGAAAAGTTAAGGGTTATAGGAGATGAAGTAAAGCATTGAAAATGCTTACCTGTAGGTTTCCCTATCAACCTTTCATGGTTGTGTCTCTGTAACCAGATTTACTTCCTCAAATTTTTGGAGTAGGCTCAGATTAAAATCCATGGCGCCCAAGATGAAAGCATCAGAAGGACAAAATACAAACAGAAAAACAAAGTTTCACAAAAGGAATACATTAGAAGTATACCATAGCTGCGACCTGTAAACTTAAAAAAAATTTCAAAAAATGTCAAAATCTCTAGAATTTGTAGGCAAAAATTAGATTTACCTTCAAAATTTTGCATTCAATCTTTAGAATCTACAAAAGAATGGCATACAAAGCAAACAATTTCCAGCAAAGAAGCTCGATAGGGTTTCATGGTAGTGGTATTAGCTTCTTCCTAAAGCTTCTTTCAAATAAGACAAAATGATAATGCTTTTTTCCTTTTTCCCTTCATTTTAGGGTTGAAACCCTAAATTAAATGGCCGATAGAATTTGGTATTTTATCTTGTCTTTTAAAATAAACAATGTCAATTAATATACTACCTATGACCTCTTTGTCCCTTAGGTTTTTTCCTTAGGATTTTGTCACTTTACTATGTGACAATATGTTATTTCAAGCCCTTATTGAAGAGTAAAGATATATGACACATGTCAAATGTAACTTAGGCATTGTTACTATAAATTTTGACTTAACAATTCCTATTGCTTAGGAGTTTTAATCGAATACATGGAGGTAAAGGTCTTTTATGTTTGCATTTATTTTACATTGTAAATGCTTTAAATATTAAATGATAATTTATAAATCATTTAATTTAAAGTCATTATCCTTATATGCAAACGTAGAACATGTGTCAATATGACTAAGTCATGGGGGGAAGAGTGATATGCCTTAAGTTATGATCATGGAGAGAAAATAGGGAGGTTGATTTCAATTGCAAACACATGGAGGGAATATAGGAATCTTTATTTCATAGTTTGGAAACATTTGGAGCAAATTTAGGCATCTTGACTCAATTTGAAGCATTTTTTAGATGCTTTTATGGTTTGACAAAGTCAAGGGTGATCCCATAATAGTGGTTTACAATTTTTGGCCAAACTGGACACTGAAATTATTATTTTTAACTAAATCTTCACATTCGGGCACCTATAGCTACTAAACTATGAGGAATTTGAAGATGGTGCAAACTAGAGTCTCATCAAACTTTGTCTGTAGATTCTAAAAATATTTTTTTCAAATTTTTTGGAATCAAATTGCACTTCTTTTTCCATCTCCCACGAAAATAGATTTTTTCATAAAACAACATTTTTAAAAAGTGACGCACACCATATAATGCATAACTTTTTTTCCATGAAGGATAAAATTCTAATTCTTTCAAATTTAGATTTTTAACTCTGATATCTAGTGCTTCCACTTGGTTAGATAGTTTTTTATTGAATATTTTTTGTTAATCAAGTTTCAAAGTCAAACTAATTACAATTGCATTAATACATAGATAACCCGTAACATTTTTGTATATGTCAAATTTTTTATTTTTTTTGTTGGATCAAGGACTTCAATATATGGTGCACTCATATTTTTAATTTTTTTTGATAATCTTCTATTTTTCCACATGTGAAGAACAAAGAAATTCATTTTTAGAAAAAACCTATGTTTAATAAAACTTAAAAACAAATACATAACAAAACCAAAACATATTAAAATTATATTCATTGGATAGCTTGTTCCGGAATACCATAATCATTTGAAATAAATTTTAAATGAATTCATTTGATCCCCAAAATCTAAATCAAAAGTGATTTTTTATCAGGATTTTGATAGGTGTAAAGGAGACGCATTTATAGGTATGGTTTAAAACTAGCAAGGTTCTATCCAAGGGGGTTTGATCTAAGGTGATTTGATAAAACCCTCTTCAATTGGAATCCTTAAAATGGAACTTTTTAAGGCTTAAATCATTATATTTTCTAAAAATATGTGATTTTAGCTAAAATTCATTCCTCTCAGGAATTGTAAACCACTATTATGATAGCACCCTCAAATTTGGCTTTTTCCACCTTTTGGAGCACATTTGGAGTAAATCTAAAAGCTATATTTGTGGGTTTATTGTTGCATCCGACCCAAGATGCTTCTAGAGCCTTTTTTAGTGGAACCATTTTGGGCTTGCTTACTTATGAGCTTTTGTAACTCATTATTGAGTTAGTTCAGATTATGCTTTTCATGTATTAATGACTTTTACAGTCCTTTGACAAAGATTTTTGCATTTTTTGTAACTCTTGGAGAAGTGAAATACAGATAACACCTTGGTCATTATTGCTTTGAATTTTTCCCTTTTGTTCTTGTAGTCTTGTGCATTTTCAGGTGATTGATCAAGTTGCTTGTGAAGGTATTTTCATTCCTAGTGACTTTGTCTCATGCCTTTATGCCTTTTATGCAAAAGTGTGTTTATACAGGTTATAGGTTGTGTTTAGTTTACATTTATCTTTGAATTGTGAAGGTAATTTCCCTTTTTAAGATTAGTGCACACAAACCATCCTGTGAAATATTTATGTATGAACATACATAAATAAATTATGCTTTTTAGTGTCTATCTTTAATGACTAAGAGTATTTAACTTTGAACCTTCATATTCTCTTTTAGCTCGGTGTATCACCCTTTTTCTTTAAGTTTCAGTACTTCATTTTTAGTTAATCCTTCTCCTTTTTCCCCTCGAGAATCAGTAGTTAGGTGATAATCGATAGGAAGCCGGCCTTCTCCAGAGGTTTAGTCTCATTTAAGGTACCCACACCTTGGGATCATTCCCATGTTTCACTAGATTGTTGAATTCTAAATTCAACAAGGTGCAGATTTTAGTGATAACATAAACAAAAAGGCATCAGTTACTAGACGATTGATAGTCAAATTTATATTCTACATTAAAATTATCCATTCTTCAATCATCAAGGTAAGTATCCTACTCGACTTTACATTTTCTTTTATAAAATAATATATAATTTAGAATTGCATACACCCACATATTATCATTAATTAATCTAGAAATTAATTTTTACTTATATAGTAGTCTAAATTAACCTCAAATAAAAGATTATTTATTTACAAATATCTTATTACACCGAGGGAATTCCCTATATGAATCCAACCAAGTGGATTCCACAATTAATGGCTAACAATGCTTCTTAAACATGCAAGATGATAGAAATGATCTCACCCATTCAAATTTTTGTGGTTCTGAGTGTGCCTATGTGGAGTGAATGTGTGTCACATGTGTTGGATTTATTTTCAATTATTGTCATCCAACATGTGTATTTCTTGGGGGACATCTTCATGGGGAGATGGAGGAAGGAGTGATTTCTAGTGCAAATAATATAGACTATGAGCACCACATGTTCACTGTGGCTTGCGCTTCTAGGTGGAGCACTAGTGCTTACCATGAGTGGGTGTCAGAACTTGAGATTGTTGACAACATGGTGTGCCTTACAAGAGCCCTGCATTTTGGGAGGCCAATGTCATGAAGAAAAGGACCTTGAAAGTCATCGTGCTTGCAACTGGGGATTTTTCCTAGCCTATGTCTAAGTGCTTACTCTAGGAGGCCGTGAATACCCATGGCTGAAAAATGCCTTGTCTTTAATTTAGTTATTTCTATTTTCTTAATCTAAATTTCTCAGTTGTTTATTTTTTAAATTTCTAATTCTCACATAGTGGGGAATCTCCATGTTGCATCATATAGATCCTTCTAATAGATACCACAACCTTGCCAAATATTTCCCTTGATACACACTCAAATAAGCCTCCTATAAAATTGAAACAACTCCACATTCACAAACTACTAACCTATAATTTCTTTGTAGACCAAATTGTCAACTTCTACTTATCAAATAAACTGAGCAAATTTCAATAGGAGATACACTAACACATATATAACTCATGTGACAATTGCAAGGGCTAATTCCTCAATGTGGTGACATGTGGCAACTTTTACCACCATAGATGAGTAACCACACTCTCAAACTATCTAACCAAATCACACATGCTTTCACCTCAAAATTTAGGGTGCCCAAAGGATGTGCTTGATTCAATAATACCATATAATTTTTTGTAAGGATTAGTTTTTATTTCCTCTTTATTGCATCTATTTCATGCAGCAATCAATGCTTCCTTTTCTTACTAATTGGATGTATTTTTCATCAAACATGGCTAATCATATATGTCCATGTAATCTCTACCTTTTGAATATTATTCAAAATGACACTATTCACATGCGACTAATGGTTTCACTATACAATTATAATTTTGAAAATGGTTTCCACTATTTGTCCAACGTTAGTCTAACCATCTAAGAATCTAGTCCAAAACATACGAATCCAATGATAATGCACAAATGACCTCATCTTAAGCTTATAAGCTCGATGAGAATGACACTATTATCCAATAGTTTTATTTTTATCAAATATTTGTTTGTTGAGTTTAATTTCATTTCAATGTAAAATAGATTAACATGGTTTAGTGAGATTCATTCTGAAATATTTTTTTTAATACATATTAGTAACTTATAAAAGTTGTCCATCTCTCTCCCTCTCCCTCTCCCTCTTTTTAGACCTCTATATCTATATCTATTTGCCTCCATCTCTATATCTCCATATTTCTTCTTCCATCTCTCCCTTTATCTCTATCTCATTATCTCTCCATCTCTCTCTGCCCCTATCTCTCTCCCTCTCTCTACCTCTATCTATATCACTTCCTATCTCTATCTTTGTCTTTCTATCTCCCCCTCTTATTCTTTCCCTCTCCCTCTCTATATATTTATCTCTTCTATCTCTATCTATCCCTCTCTCCTCTCTCTCTTTATCTCTTCTCTCCATGTTTGTCTGCTTCTCCATCTCTATCTTCCTCTCTACCTCTATCTCCTTACTCCCTCCCTCCACCCTTCCTCTCTCTTCCCCCTCTTTCTATCCCTATCTCTCTCCCTCTCTCCCTATTTCAAACATAACATGAGCTTGATTATCTTCTTGATTCTGAGATTTTGTTTTTGTCATGTTTGGATCCCTATAAGTAGATGCATAGTTGATTTGAAGCTATCACTTCTCCATTCAAACCTTAGTTGCACAAACAGCACCATCTGGTAAATGGCCTACCAATTGATCTCATGTATTGCACAAATGTATGTAAAAAAGTAGACCAAAAATTTCCCTAATTGACTTTCCACACCTCTTTAACATACCCATCACACACCCAAGATACAATTGCACACCAAGATACAATTCCCAGTATTTAATATGCCGATTATTTATGGCATCTTTTAGAAACCCAACCTCTAGCAGTAAACATTATCAACTATTATTAAAAATATACATTTTTAATTGAACACATCTCTCCTCCATTACTTGGCTTGGCTTTGAGGCCACAAATGAAGAAGAGACTCAAAATACAACATCAAAGATATACAAACTAAACAATTTGCAGCTACGCCTCACACTCAAATTACTGCCATGAAATGGATGGTTTGCCAGTTAATGGATGAAACATTGTCATCGCAATCGAGAGAATGGATGAAACCCACAGAAGACATTAAAACATAAAGACAAAAGTCTGGGGTCTCTCCAAGGAAATACAACATTAGCTTTAAAATAAAATCAGGGAGGGCGACTAGAAAATGAAAATGCAGAGCAGTTGAAATTCAGCATCGGATATTGAAGTTTCAAGAGAACAATATTAGCAATGGCAAGCCATGCATTGATGAGGTTCGATTCACATTGAGCCACAGCGACTATAATACCATGTTTGAGGACGAAGGCGTTAATAATGTTTGGCTGTGGCTGTTGCAGACGTAGAATTACGATGAACAACAATACAATCCACTTCAATTATAATCATGCATTTCCATCCTCTGATCATGTCAATCTCAAACTCAGAGCGTTGTTTAGAGAGGGCCGGTTGAAGGAAGTTGCAGTTACTACACCCACATTTTTCCAGAACAACTTGATCAACATGTATGTTAAGTGTGGTAATTTGGTTGAAGCTCGCAAAGTGTTTGACAAAATGACAGAACAAGACTGCAACTCATGGAATATGATGATTGCAGCTTACCGAAGATTTGGGTATCCTCACGAGGCGTTGACAGTGTTTCACATAATGCAGCGATCAGGTGTTCAACCCGATCGGTTCACATTCTCCAGCATCCTCCCCATCTGTGCCAAAATACGCGATTTGAAACAGGGTATGGACATCCATCAAATAGTAATTGAAAGCACACTTTTGTCAGATGTTGTAGTAGCGAGTGCCCTGATAGATATGTATGCGAAATGTGGAAGCATACACAAGGCACGCGAAGTGTTTGACAAAATGCCTCAAAGAAATGTGGTGACTTGGAATGTCATGATTGCAGGGTATGCACAAAGTGGTGCTTTTGATGAGGCTTTAAGGCTTTTCAAAGAAATGCCTCATCGAGATGTGGTTTCATGGAATACAATGATTGCAGGATGTGCACAAAATGGGGTTCTAGACGAGGCTCTTAATCTTTTTAAACAAATGCCACGACGAGACGCGGTTTCATGGAATACAATGATTGCAATATATGCACAAAATGGTGCTATAGATGTGGCTCTAGGGCTTTTCAGAGAAATGCCTCAAAAAAATGTGGTGTCATGGAATGCGATGATTGCAGGATATGTACAGAATGGATTTAATGAAGAGGCCTTGGAGACTTTTAAACAAATGCAATCAGCAGGTTTTGAACCTAATCACTTCACCTTTGCCAGCATCATCCCAGCCTGTGCCAAAATAGGAGCTTTGGAACAGGGCATGGGTATCCATCAAAGCATAATGGAAAACGGGATTTTTTCCGATCCTTTAGTTGCTAGTGCCCTGATAGACATGTATGCTAAATGTGGAAGCATGCAGAAGGCCTGGAAACTGTTTGATAATATGCCTCAAAGGGATATAGTCTCATGGAACGCCATGATCGCAGGATATGTACACAATGAACTTTCTGAAAAGGCTTTCGAGACTTTTAAGCAAATGCAATTTGCAGGTGTTCAACCCGATCAGTTCACCTTTGCCAGCATCCTCCCGGCCTGTGCTGGGATAGGAGCATTAGAACATGGCATAGGCATCCATAAAGGCATAATTGAAAACGGTTTTTGTTTCAATGTTGTAGTTGCGAGCGCCCTGATAGACATGTATGCAAAAAGTGGAAACATGCAGAAAGCGCAGAAAGTGTTTGATAATATGCCACAAAGAAATGTGGTCTCATGGAACACGGTGATAACTGGATATGTGCATAATTGTTTTGTTGAAAAACCCTTGGAGATATTTAAGAAAATGCAATTGGCAGGTGTCCAACCTGATCAGTTTACTTTTGCCAGCATCCTCCCTGCCTGTGCCAAAATAGGAGATTTGGAAGAGGGTATGGATATCCATCAAAGCATAATGGAAAACAGTTTATCTTCGGATGTTGTAGTTTCGAGTGCTCTGATAGACATGTATGCAAAATGTGGTAGCATGAAGAAGGCACAGGAAGTGTTTGACAATATGCCACAAAGAAATGTGGTCTCATGGACTGCGATGATTGCAGGCTATGCACATAATGGGGATGTTAGAAAGGCCATGGGGTTTTTGAAGCAAATGCAATTGTTAGGTGTCCAACCAGATCAGTTTACCTTTGCCAGCATCATTACAGCCTGTGCAAAAATAGGAGTTCTTGAACAAGGTATGGACATCCATCAAAGCACAGTTGAAGGTGGATTTTTGTCAAATGTTGTAGTTGCAAGTGCCCTGGTAGATATGTATGCAAAATGTGGAAGCATACAGAAGGCACGCCAAGTTTTTGATGAAATGTCTGAACCAGATGCAGTCTCATGGAGTGCAATGATTGCAGGATATGCAATGCATGGATTTCACAAGGATGCTCTCAAACTTTTTGATATAATATATCACTCAGGAACATGCATTGACCATGTGAGTTTCATTTGTGTTTTATTTGCATGCAGCCATGCAGGTTTAGTGAATGAGGGCTGTAAGTACTTCAATGGCATGAGCGACTTGTATTGTATTATGCCTACAATGGATCATTATGTATGCATGGTTGACCTTCTTGGCCGTGCTGGTTATCTTGAGGAAACTCTAAACTTTATCATCAAAATGCCAGTTAAACCTGCCATGGTTGTTTGGAAGTGTTTTCTTGGCGCTTGTAGATCACATAAGAATATAGGACTTGGAGTATATGCAGCAGATCTCCTTTTTGAGATGGATACTAAAAGTGCTGCACCCTATGTCCTTCTGTCAAGTATCTTTGCAGAAATAAACAGGTGGGGCGACGCTCAAAAGCTAAGGAGGTTGATGAAAGATAGAGGAATTAATAAGATGCCTGGATGTAGTTGGATTGAAGTCCATAAAATTGTACATGCTTTTTATGTAGGAGACGTTGCACCCACAAATACCGGAAATCTATGCAAAGTTGGAGGGATTGTCTTGGGAGATGAAGATAGCAGGGTAACATCCAGATTCAAAACATGTACTGAATGATGTGGAGGAGGAAAAAAAGACGATTATTCCTGTGCCACCATATTGAGAAATTTCCAATTGCATGTCAATTGTTAAAACATGTCCCCTGGAATAACTATCAGAGTTGTCAACAACCTTAAAATATGTGTTGACTGCCACAAAACAACTAGTTTATCTCCAAGATTGTTGCAAGAGACGTGACAAATGCAAGATATATCATCATTTCAAGCAATGACAATGTTCTTGTTGAGATCAATGGCAGTGCTAAATTAAGCAAACTGTGAACATTTGTTAGCACTACAACAAGTCCCTTGTATCAGACATGCATCAAAAAAAGGCAATCAGGTTTTATTTTCAGTTTCTAATAAATGTTTTTTGAGTTTTTAGATACCAAAACCATACCATTGACTTGATTAATCTGATGTATAGTGTGCATCACTTCCTATATATACTGGTAGAGGTATTGTTAAAGCCCTTGTAATGTCATGGACTTTGAATGACATTGTGCTATTTTGCAGGAAGCCTGTACGGTTCTAGAAAGATGGAGGAGGAGGTGGAGAATGGGAAAAGCAAAAGGAGATAAACACTTTATGAAACTTGGAGTATGCTTGCTCAGCAGGAAAGATGAAACGAGCTATTATAATCAATTCTCTGATTGAAAATGACGAGGAAAGCATCTTGTAATTGTTCTTTACTCCAATCTTTTATCATTTTTTATGGTCTTTCTATCTGGATTAATTCTCTTAAGGTAATTTAAGCAAGGCTTGGTTTTTATTTTTATTATTTTATTAATCTTTTTCTTAATTACCAATGGTAATCAAGCAAAATTTATTTGCAACCTAACCATCAAATTACATTGGGACAACTTGCAGTGAAATTCAAACTTACAGTAAATAAAAAATTGTTTAGGCTATTAGTTGTTTAGCAGTTAGGGTTCTAATTTAAATATGAGCATCAATATGAATTTTTAGGTTTACTTGATTCTGTAAAAGATGAAGTTCTGTTCATGATTGAGAGTAATCTATCTGTATAAGATCTGTAATTTTTGTGTGGTTGAACTATTTTTTCAGGTTGCTTTGTGGTTGTTACTAATGTGCAGAGGATGCCCACCATGGATTTCTGTAGTTATTTGTGGTAAAAATGTGTTTCAAAAATTTTTCTTGCTTGCAATAATGCATGATGAAAATCTTGTAAGTTTTTGTGAAGAACATCTCCCATCAATTCAGTATTTTATGTTATGCTTCTACTCATTCTATAGTTTAGTCTGTCCTTTGTTCTTTTAACGTAATCAATGGTTCTTTTTTTTTTCCTTATGCAATATTGAGCAAGGATTGCTGTGGGGCGTGGTTGGGACTAATGGGAGAGACACACCTATCCATTCAAAGGCAATGCAGGTGGAGCTTATGGTTATTACTAATGTGCAGAGGAAATCCAATTATAATATGTGTAGTTGTTTGTGGTAAAAACGTGTTTCAAAATTTTGCTTTGCTTGTGCTAGTGCATGATGAAAATGTTATAAATTCTTGTGATGAACACCTACTATCAATTTAGGATTATATGTCAAATTATTTTTCTTTTGCATCTCTCTGCTTAGTTTATTCTAATATTTGTTTAATTAATTGAAACAATGATTATTAGAGTGTACTTGGGATTGATTGGAGACACACATATCCAACCAAAAGCAAAGCAGTTGGATGAGAAGCCTGTTCAGAGCCATTTTCTAGCCATTTCCTTGCAGATTTCTAGCTAATTTGATTGCCCTCTGTTAGAAATTAGGATCTTAGGATACTAATCTTTATAAACAGAATATAAAATAAAGAGAATGAGAAACATACAAGCATATATTTTACACATTACCCAAGATATACATGGAGAAAACCCTTTTAAGTAAAAAACCTCATTAAACATCATTTTATTAAAATACTTACAAAAATAGTCTATTAAATAAATTGATTGAACCCCGGGAACACTTCTCCTTACTTCCACTTGGCCAATAATATTTGTATAATTAACTATCAATCTCCAAATTCACTTACTCTCAAATGAGAGAAGACCTTAAATAAAGGAGAAAGGGTGGCAAAATACCTGAAGGGGTGTTAGTCACACCTATTGAATGACCACCATTCACAAATAATTAATAATCTAATAATTACTAGACTATAATTATTTTAAATGGGATATGCTTAATAAAGCATATAATATATAGGATTTTATAACCTTATATTAGAATAATATATAAATGTTATAAGGGTGTGACCTCTAATAACATTATGTTATAACACTCCCCCTTAATGTTAATAGTGGGCATCACATGTCAATCTCCATAAAAGAAAAAATGAAGTACCCCAGTAACGTAGGACTTCTTTGACACTATAAATAGGGACACAAATATATGCCAAGATGAAAACCATGTATTCTAGACTACATGAAAGTCATCTTGTCATAATTTATAATCCTAGTGTTTAAAAAAGATGCTATGAGGTCTTATAATTTTTTTTATTGGAGCCCTAGTCTCCTCAAATTAGCCTCACCCTAGGTTCATTGTAGAGTTCCTGTAGGTCTTATATAATACAATGCTTTTACAAGTGGAAGATTTTCAGAGAGAAGAATTTACACTATGCCCAAAGTGCTTACTAA
>VDFB02267293.1:0-24656 GCA_007258455.2 Sequoia sempervirens
CAAGAAGGAATGAAAGCTTTGGCTCAGTCGGTAAGTATTAATAACATTTTGTTTCATAGTCCATGATGTTGGTATGCAGTTTTGGAAACTTGTGCTTGGCTGCCATGACACTATATGTGATTTTGAATCATACTCCATGATCTATCATCAGGATGATCAGCAGAAGAGAGAGTAAGTATGTTAGGATTGTTCTTGAGAGATTTTGTATGAATGATTGCAAACAGCTAGTGGTTCCAATCATGCAGGGAATGAAGCTATCTATTGAGGACTATCCAAAATCTCCTACTGAGATGGAGGACATGACTAGTGTACCCTATGCTAGTGCGGTTGGCAGTCTCATGTATGCAATGGTCTGTACAAGGCCAGACATTGCCCAAGCAGTGGGAGTACTTAGTCGATTTATGGCTAATCTAGGAAGAACACATTGGGATGCTGTAAAAAGAGTTTTCAAATATTTGAAGGGAACTTCAAATTTTGCTTTGTGTTACCATGGGAACTTGGTTGAATTACAGAGGACTCTCAGTATTCGAGACTATGTGGATTCTGATTGGGCAGGGGACATTGACAACAGGAGGTCCACCAGTGGATAATTTTCATGATGAATGGTGGTGCAGTGAGTTGGATGAGCAAGCAAAAAGTTGTAGTCGCTTTGTCCACTACGGAGGCTGAATACATGGCAGCTACTCATGCTTGTAAAGAAGCAATTTGGCTGAAATGTTTGTGTTCTAACATTGGTTTTGATGTAGGGGAAATAACTATTTTTTGTGACAGTCAAAGTGCAATTTGTTTGGCAAAGAACCCTACTTTCCATGCCAGGATGAAACATATAGACGTACAGTACCGTTTTGTTCAAGATATGGTGGAGGATGGAAAGGTCGATTTGGAAAAGGTTGATAATCTGGAGAATGTTGCAGATTCATTGACGAAGTCAGTGAACACAAAGAAGTTCAGGTGATGTGCCAATTCAATGGGCCTTAGTGCCCATGATTTTTTAGTAAGTTATGTTGTGCTCTGGAGGTGCCTGTGTGATCTTCGTCAAGTGGGAGATTATTGGAAATATGCCTCAATAATCACAGGCTGAAACCTCCATTAGAGCCAAGTCAGTGTGACATCTTCTTTGTCTGGCCGACTAGCAGATTGGTAGCATCATGTTTTGAACAAGTCGTTGTGACCTTGTTTCTATCTTGCCGAATGCTTTCATTGTGAAGCTATCGCTGTGACAAAGGAGTGTGTGGTATGACCTCTTAGCACTCGGGAGACCTCTGGCCAACATGCCATTCAATCGTGAATTGGAGAGACTCATGGTGACTGGGGCTTCAGAGTGACTTCAACACTCAGGGAGAAGTCTCAACGAACAGTGAATGTCTTGCCGACAGGAATGCATATGATGCCTTCGCCATAACACAAAGAGTCTCGGAGAAAGGTCTTAGTGATAGATGAAAGTCATGCCGACGGGGAAACACTCGGGAGTCATCGATGTAACACTAAGGCTTCGTTATGAAGTATGGGCGATATGCAAATGTCTCACCGACGGAGGCTCAAGGACTGGCTATCGGGGTAACTCAAAGGTCCCGGGAAGATGTCTCAGCAAATGTTGAAGGTCTCACCAACAGAAACACCTTTTGGGATCTTCGGTATAACTCTTAACGACAGATGAAGCTTTCAGGGTGACATATGGAGATCGGTATGATCTATCGGCGAAGGGCGTATGTCTTGGTGACTATTGGTAGCTTCGAGGTGACAATAGAGATCTCAGAGAAACCTCTTGGCGAGATTGTTATGTCTTGCCAACTATTCTTTGGAGCTCGATATGACTTGTGACTTCAGTATAACCTTTGGTGACTCGTTATGATCTCCTGGCGAAAGTGATAGGTCTGGGCGACTTCTTGGTGACTCGGTGTAACACATGAAGCTTGATAGAACGTCTTGGCGATATCGGTAACTCTTGGCGACATCGGTATGAAGTCTATGTGGCATTGGCGAGACACTGTTAGTGTCTCACCGAGATGCCAACACAATGCGAATCATGTTGACTGAGTAAGACTTTCTGATGTGGCATCTCGTGGATGAATAGGAGGAGCTAAATGTGAACCGTTAGTAGTTGGTTCATTGTGATAGTTCTGTGAGGAAGTTCTATAGACAGAGTTTGACATGGATATACTCCGCGATTACAGATTGTGATCGGTTGGTTAATTTGATTGGTTCGACAGATTGTTGAGTGATTGTATCAGTGGTTGAATTCTATTTTGTGGACTATAACATGAAGGTTCCTGAAACAAATTGTACATGGTGAATGCTGCTATATAATGACACTCGAAAGATAAGTCTGAAATTTGTATGTAATCTCTGTTACTGTAATACAAAGTGATTTCTCTTGGTGTGGTGGGTTTTTCTCTCGTAAGGGTTTTCCCATGTATATCTAGTGTTCATGTGTGATTGTCAAATACTTTGTTTCTGTTATCTGCTTCATAGTGCATCTTAGTTCGACTATAATTGTAAAAATTAAAGTGTATCTGCATTCTTTCCTGAGGTATTGACGTTAGGAGAATTGTTTTCCACATCTAATTTTCCTTACATTGATAAGAGATAAATCTTTGATCAAGTTGCTCAATTTCCCTTTCTTTCAAAGCATGCTGAGCTCTACCCTTGTGGGAGCCACATTTACCCCACATGTTGTATTTGATCTGATAATGACACAATAATCAGATTTGTCCTAAATCTGCACATGAAGCAAACAATTAGAAAATAAATGCATATGTTGGATGTTTTTTGTTTAATGCACTTATGGATCAGTTTATACATGCATAGGTAGGTGTGTATGTAAGGATTGAGTCATTCATTGCTTAGAGCCTCGCTCTAACATCATGTTTTCTTCAGATGCAAGGTGAGGAGCACTACAAAGCTGGGAGGGACACAAGTGGTTTAGGGGAGCAACAACATGACAACGGGCAACTTGTAACCAGTCATTCACATGAAATGACTGGTTCCATTCTTACATGAACATTCTCTTTTGTTTCATTCTACTTATTCATGTATGAGTTTTTTCATATTTTCATTGAATAAGAGAGCTATTCCCTTGGCTTGTGAGGGACATGTACCTTAATGATTATCAATAAAAGAAATTACATTTGAATACATGATTCTCTTTCTTGTTTGTTGTAATGCACCATTGAAATGACAAAATGTAATCTGATTACTTTGACAATCACTCTTTTATGCATATGGAAACTAGCAGTTTTAAGGTTTATCTTTAAATTTTTAAACAACATGAAAAGAACAACACTAAGTTACTTGATTTTAGCTGAAAGCTAAAAATCAGGTAACAGGAACAAATGCGAAAGAGTTGTGCTAGGAAAGATGCAGATACTATAGTTGGAGACACACCCTCTAGTGCAAGTGAATATGAAGGGACACCATTAAGCACAAGAAAATATGGAGGGACACCATCTATCGCAAGTGAATACGAATGGACACCGTCCATCGCATCTCAAGTTGAGAGTACATCATCACTCGAATTTGACGAAGAAGGTATGCCATCATCCCCACGTGAAATCAAGGTATGTATTCTACTCCACCCTCGATCGAAGGTACACAATCTAGCCCACCTCAATTAAATATTGATGAAATTGCTAATGTTGAGATGTATGTACCTAGGAGAAAACCACCTAGAATTTGTTGTAGAAAGCCAAAATTTTTGATTAATATTGATGAGGATATTTTGCAACACATGGAAGGTAAGATTCCAGAACACACTTGTAGAAGATATGCTGATAAGATTTGGTAAATCTTCTTTGAAAGGTTAAATGAGACCGCAAGATGTCAACTATTTTTTCAAATGATGCAGGGTTTAAAGTATAGAAACATCACTAAGACTCTTGGGTTGAGAACATCGAATGCATCAAGTGAAAACACTATTGTGAAGAATCTAATGGATGCTTATGAGAGTGTGGGTAAGACCTCATGCTCAACGGATATTAATGTCACCCGACATGTCACAAAAAAAGAGATGTCATCTCATTAAAAAGACAAGTGAACAAATGGGAATTAGTAGAAGTTTTTTATCAAAATCCGTTCAAAGGTGGCAAAGAATTGAGGGCATCGATTCAAATGAATTATGGGCATTCTTGGGAAGACTGCCACATAAAGATAAAAAAGTTGTTGAAGCATTGAGAACACTAATTGAAGAGTATTGGAAGAATAATACTAGGCCATCATCTTCGAATCAAAGGGATGTCATAAGAAGGAGAGTCGGTAGTCGGAACCATGAGCCACATCCAAAAATTTTTTTGGATACGACTCAAACCCAATTTTTTCGTAAATTTCAAAATGATTATCCTCAAATTAGTATTTCTCAAAGATTTTTTGAAATGCTTAAACCTTTTTATGTCAAGATAAATCACACACACACTACTTGTTGTTGTTGACTACACATTGAATTCTCTAACCATTATGATGTTTATCATTCTATATGTTTAGATTTGCATACTAACGATGTTTTGCAGTATTGTGGCATAAAAGCCCCAGCAAAATCTTCAAGAATTTTTAGATTATCAACTTTTTTATGTCAAATAGAGGATGGCCAAATATTCCACATGACATCATACTTGGGTGGTTCATATGAGCATTGTGGTGGCTTGCAACGAATGCTAGTATGTCAACATATGGAAAGAAAAGATGAGGTGGTACAAAAACTAGTAGATTTTGGGAAGTATAAAATAGTGACATACGCTACAAAAGATGGGTCTCAAGCAAAAAGGTGTGATTTGGTTATTGAGAAGATTCCAGTGTATTAGTTTATGTCCATGTTTCGTGAGAATCTAGTGTATGAGTATGCAAGGCATACCCATAGAGCCTGATGGCTGGACACACAATTCAAACTATGCAAGGACACCTTTCCAATTGGCAACATAGTATCTGTGGTTGACTTTGCAGAGAACTATGTACTATACAACCACAGTGTGAGGTGTAGTTACAGTATTATAACTCCACACAGGTTTTGATATTTGTGCACATAACATTCATTCATGCAACTGATAGTACAAAGGACCAAAGGAAGGTATTGCGGGAGTATCACTTTTATATTAGTGATGATCACACACATTCTCCAGAGTTCGTGCAAGGTTGCTTCCAGATGTTCTACAATGATTTGGATCGGAGGGGCATAACATACGATTGGCATATAATATGGTCGGATAACTGTGTAACACAGTTGAAGAACACGCACATGTTCTACTAGTTGTGCAGGATGCATCTCACTACAGGTGTTCAACATACGTGGAACTTTTGTGATGTCGGGCATGGAAAGGGGGAGCATGATGGTCCAGGAGCATGCATGAAAAGAGCATTAGCATGAGAAGAGTTAAAGTATAAAGACAGTGCAAAGTTGACAGATGCAAGATCAATCATCAAGTGGTGTAATGCTTCGATGGGTCCAAGTAATGAAGGTATGTCTTTAGTTCATAGTTTTTTTTGGTTGATGGATGATACTAACATTGCACCATATGAGGATTGTTGCACACTAATAGGATTGAGTGAGCTACACTCTTTCCTTAGCTCAAATGTAGGTTCATGGAGTATCGATACACATACGATGGCATGCTTTTGTTCTTCATGTACAATGCAAGCCTGGAATGATTGTGAGTCATGGGAGTGGGTTGACAAATGGTTGACTAGTTATCTTAGCCCACTTCACACGTATTGCCCTTCGGCGACATTTGAACTAACACAGATGGAATCATTGGTCAACTTTGACCAAGTATCAGATCTAGTTCAACCAGGTAATATATCTACTTGCTTAGTTTTTGAAATTCCTTATTGTTATCTTACTTTGTATTATATTCATAATGTTGACTAATTTCAAGAGATATGCCACACATATCAATGCAGGGCATGCTTATGTAGTTATTGCAGATGAAGACAACGGAGAGGGAATTGACTATTACTCAGGTGTCATTGTGTTGAGGCCAAAAAGAAATTGGAAGGCCCAGTTATAGATGGAGAGAACATTGAATACCCTACAGGCTTAGTTGTTGTTACTGGAATGTGGCTTAGAAGGTACCCACATAAGAGTGTTAAACATTGGCTGTTTCAAGACTTTGACACGCATCGTAAGATTATTCATTACTCTAACCTTGTCGTGGCATCCAATGTTCGTTTGACCAAATATGGGGGTAGACCTTTGAACAAGACGTTGTGGAAGGTTTGTGAGTTTGACCATGAGGCAATACTCGACATAATAAAGAGTAGAGTAGACTTGAATGGTTCATTGGATTAATTTGTAAGTATATGCACAAAGGTTCTTATTAATTTATATTTGTATCCACATTAATTTGTTCGATGCCAATGCTATCATATTTTTTTATTTTTCATATCTGTAAGTAACCTGGTAAACATTGATTGGTGTCCCCTTGCAGAAAATGCAGATTTATGAGCCATCTAAGAGAATCTTAGGCAGAAAAGCAATGCAACATCCCTATTTTGATGATCTTGACAAATCTCAATTATGATTAAACAAGCCATTACAAAAGTGCATGCGAATCTTGGTGAGCGAATTTCAAGTTATTCATTTGAAGTTAACCTTATCATGAGCACCTATGATGTAGACATTATAAGAGCATCTTGAATTTCAAGATATTCTATTCATGAGGGGTGTTGTGTGCAATAGGTATCTTGGAATTCCCAGTGAAGATGTATGGCTAGGAGTGACTAAGTTGAGAGACTTCCATGCCTATCTGTAAGTGCCTTCCATCTATTTTCATTTCATTTCCATTTTGGATGATTTATTTCTTTTTATTCTTTTACTTTGCATATCTGTAACTAAACTAGTAAAAATTGATTATTCTCTCCTTGCAGAAAATGCTGATTTTTGAGCCATCAAAGAGAATCTCAGCCAAAAAAGCAATGCAACATCCTTATTTTGATGATCTTGAGAAATCTCAATTCTGATTTGAAGCCATTATAAAAGAGCGTGTGAAGCTTTGCGAGGGAATCTCAAGTTACTCATTTGAAGTTAACCTCTAAATGAGAACCTATGATGTAGACATTATAAGAGAATCTCAAATGTATGAGTGACATTGTAAAATATCTGTGAGAACAAAGTACTTAAGGCATTGTAATGAGATTTACTTGTAATGACATTTACTGAAATATTGAAATTTGGTGTAGGGGCACCAAGGTTATTGAGCAAATTTGGTTCACGGAAGTCTTTTAAGTTAGTTTTGTGTTTTGATTTTTGTCAATTGAATAAGGTCATAACACATCCACAATTGATTTATAATGTAATAAGTCATGTTAGTTACAAAAAGAATAGTTAGGCATGATTGGAAAGATGTAGAATCATTTGTAAAGGCTATTTAAAGCCTCTTGAAGGCTATTTAAGTCAATATTTCAATTTGTAGCCTTTTGAAGGAAAATATTTGAATATGGTTGTAAATGTGCAAGAATGAGGTCTAAGAGTTTGATATACCATTTAGAGAGCTTGGTTTCATGGGGTTCCTTTCAAAGCCTATGCTTTTATTGTTTCTACGGTAAACTGTTTGATAGAGTTGGTGGAATTACCTTTCTTAGTAATCACTATTAGTGAGATTGAGATTGTTAACCTTCAAAGAGTAGGACTTGGGAAAAAGGAATTTGATATGGCTATTGTTTTCAAGGACTTCAAGCGGGATGTACTTTGTATAGATGCCATTCCTCAATCTTCACTTGATGGCACCAAGGAATGGTTGAAATCCATGGTTATAAAGTATTATGAAAGCATAATGAAATTGTACTAGCAACCAATTTTGAAGACTTACTGATGATCTACAAATAAATTTATTGAAGATGTTGGTTGGGAATTTTTGAATATATAAGCTAGTGATTCTAATTCTGATAATTCAAAAGAGTCAGATCAAGGATATGAACCCTCTAATGTAGAAGAGGAATCAAAATTAGATTTCATGTAGCCACCATCAAGAGTGTTACAAGCCAACAAGATGGAGGGAAATCTTATATAAAGATAATTTTCAATGTTGCAAGTATCAGATTTAATACCAACTACAATGTCAACATTGAAATTCCCTAGCACTATTTATGTTGATGAAATTTCCTTTAGATGCAAGGATTCAAAGCACATCAACCATGTGGTGCAAATGATTAAATCCCAGAGATGATCTGTAGCAATGAAAGAGTCTGAAAAGGAAGACAGAGCTACATTGGTGACTTAGGAGAAACTTCAACTTTCAAGAACAAAGTCAATTAGGCTGGAAAATGTGTGGATCGGGCTAACATTTGGTGGAAGAGGAAGAAAGATAATTGGAACTCTGGAGACCCACCATACTAGATTTCAATATTCAACCATGAGAGTAGGAGAGAGAGCTGATATCATGTATCAAAACATTAAACATGCATTCTTCCAACCAGCAGAGAAGGAGATTATTACTTTGCTTCATTTTCATTTGCATAATGATATCAAGGCATGGGAACTAAGAAGACCAAGGATGTTGAGTTTTATGTGGAGGTAATGGATGTGGTCCAAAATTTAGGAGGGGAAAGAAGGTCAATGTATGATCGATGAGATTGAGGAAGAACAACAAGAGAGGGACATGAAAAATAAAATCAATACAGAGTTTCAAGGATTTTTCAAGTGAGTAAGAGAGCTATGGGAGTGCAACCTCATCTAAAAGATTCTGAACTAGAGTTTGATACACCATTTAGAGAGCTTGGTTTCCATGAAGTTCCTTTCAAAGCCTCTACTTTTATTGTTCTTATGGTAAACTGTTTGGTAGGGTTGGTGGAATTACCTTTCTTAGTAATCGCTATTAGTGAGATTAAGATTGTTAACCTTCAGAGAGTAGGACTTGGGCAAACGAAATTTGATATGGATATTGCTTTCAAAGACTTCAAGCGGGATGTACTCTGCATTGGTGCCATTCCTCAATCTTCACTTGATGGCATCAAGGAATGGCTGAAGTCCATGGTTATAAAGTATTATGAAAGCAGAATGAACTTGTACTAGCAGCCAATTTTGAAGAATACTACTGATGATCCAAATAAATTTATTGAAGATGTTGTTTGGAAATTTTTGAATATGGAAGCTAGTGATTATGATTATAATAATTTAGAAGAGTCAGATCAAGGATATGAACCATCTAATGTAGAAGAGGAATTAGAATCACTCTTCATGTTGCACGTACTAGCTTTAATACCAACTACAATGGAAACATTGAAATTCCCTAGTAGTATTTATGTAAATAAAATTTCCTTTAGATGCAAGGATTCAAAGTACATCAACCATGTGGTACAAATGATTAAATACCATAGATGATTTGTAGCAATGAAAGATTCTGAAAAGGTAGAGAGGGCTACATTGGTGACTCAAGAGAAACTTCAGCTTTCAAAAACAAAGCCAATTAGGATGGATGACGTGTGGATTAGGCCAACATTTGGTGGAAGAGGAAGAAAGATGTCTGGAACTCTGGAGGCCCACCATACAGGATTTTGATATTCAACCATGAGAGTAGAAGAGATAGTTGATATCATGTATCAAAACATTAAGCATGCATTCTTCTAGCCAGTGAAGAAGGAGGTGGTTACTTTGCTTCATTTTTATTTGCATAACCATATCAAGGCGTGGGAACCAAGAAGACCAAGGATGTTGAGTTTTATGTGGAGGTAATGGACGTGGTCCAAAATTTAGGAGGGGCAAGAAGGTCAATGTATGATCTTGATGAAATTGAGGAAAAATAGCAAAAGAGGGACAAGAAAAATAAAATCAATACAAAGTTTCAAGGATTTGTCAAGCGAGTAAGAGAGCTATGGGAGCAGCCTCATCTAAAAGATTTTGAACTAGAGTTTGATATACCATTTAGAGAGCTTGGTTTTCATGGAGTTCCTTTCAAAGCTTCTGCTTTTATTGTTCCTACGGTAAACATGTATAATAACCTTCAATGCCTCGAAGGAGAGGTTGTTGGTTGATTTGTAACCCATTTTTGATCAAGAAGAACGTTATTTTCTAGAAATTTACTAGTTTTTATCACTTTTCTTGTTGTTGTACGACCTATACGAACACTAAGATGATTTGAAACCTATTGGATGTTGTAGATTGATGAATTAGATTTCATTTTCACCTATTTAGAGGTTCTAACTCTTTGTATAGTGAAACTTATCTTGTTTTTACTACTGCTACCTACTTTCACAGTGTTCTTGGATTGAAGGGTTTCATGATGTAATTCGACCCTTTCCACTTTTTGTGCCTACTGTAGCTTGTGGAATGGGTCTTCTAATTTGTAAAATACATGCCTAACCTATTTAGAATGTTGGGGAGTCAAGGTTGGGTGTTTGGGATGATGTTCTAGGGCTGTAGCAAGGTATTTTCATGATGAAAATGAGGGTTTCAAGTGGTGTTTTGACAAAATGTGGGAAGGAATTTCCATGCAATGTACTATTCACCATGTGCAAGGTCTGGTAAGTGTGTTTGGTGCTTTTTTTTGGTATGGAAGGTACAAGAGATAGGAGTTTCATTAAAACCCCAAGTATTTTGCTTGAAATAGAGGGTTTGGTGTATTGGGGGTCTAGAGGTCTTGGACCTAGAAAAAAATAATGGAATTGGAGGTTTTGACACATAACATACTGCTTTTTGAGGAGTTTGAGTGAAGATCTAGTGTTTAAAAGGTTGTCTATTTGTAAATAGGGCTAATTTAGTAGCCTTTATGCAAGGTGGTCTATTGGATCTTAATGATGGTACAAAGAAACATGGCATGATCTCTTGGGAATTTGTCTTAGGGTCTGTGTTAAAACTTGATTGATGTTTGATTGGTCATTGAATGACCTTCTCTAAAAGATAAGCCCATTTTATGAGATTTGGAGACTATAAGTTAGGCAAGGGTTTATTGAAAACCCATACTCAAAACCTTCCCACAGCCAACCAAAGCCCAAAACACCTTAAAAAAAAGTCTGCACAAGCTTAAAATTTCAAGAGATATCGCTGCCCCCAAAGATTTCTTCAAACCCTAGCAGTAAACCACCATTTTCCACTAAAAAATGCACCATTTGACATCTAGGGCATCACCTAAAAACCCTCTATTCACCTCCCTTGTGCATAAAAAATTGCACACATGTTTTATAACCATAACTAAGCCTTTCCATCAAGTTCTAGAAGCATACAGTGGGTGAAAGGCTTAATATGACATTTTAATGCACTCAAAACCCTTAAAACAGGGTATACAAACCGACCCTGAGTAATTGGCTTCTAAAATGCATAAAATCACTTGAAATCCAACCAAACCAAAACTAAAATGGAGTTAAGTCTGTTGCCCACTGAATTCCATTGAAAAGAGAGCGCAATCACCCTGCACAAAACCATAAAGTTTAATGAAACATAAAATCCCAAAGTGCAAAAGGGTAGTAGTCTTTGACAGGGTATTACTCAGATACCATGGCGCTTGAAAAATCTCTGTCTAAACCTATGGGATTGTATTGGGGCCATCTACAATAACCTCTCTCAGTTTTTGTTATCTTGGAGTGCTTTTCCCGTGGTTTCTAGTTTTCAGTTGATGGAAAAAGTGTCAAATGCAAGTAGTGGAAAGTTGCAAAGTGGTGCAACTTTCATTCTGCAACTCGTGTGACCAAACAAACTATTCCAACGCATTTGAATAGGTATGCTTACACTAGGAATGGTCCTTTTTCACACCCAAACATGTGCAATCACTTCAAACTACATTCAACCAGATTAATCCCTTAAGTGTCCAAAGTGCAAAATGACTGCAAACTTCAGCATGTTGCTATTCGGATACTGTGATATTTAGAAAATTCTTGTCTAATCCTATGGGACCACGTTAGGACCCTCTACAATAAACTCTCTCAGTTTTTGTTATCTCAGAGTGGGTTTTCTGTGGTGTCTAATTTTTTAGTTAATGAAAAAAGTGTCAAATGGAAGCAGTGGAAAGTTGCAAAGTGGTGCAACTTTCATTCTGCAACTCGTGTGACCAGGCGGACTGTTCCAACACATCCAAATATGTATGTTTACACTAGGAATGGTCCTCTTTTGCACCCAAACATGCGGAATTGCTTCAAGCTACGTTCAATTGGATCGATCCTGTAAGGGTCCAAAGTGCAAAATGGCTGTGAACTTTAGCATGTTGTTATTCATATACCGCGACATTTAGAAACTTCTCGTTTGATCCTATGGGATCATGTTGGGCCCCTCTACAATAAAATCTCTTGGTTTTTCTTATATTGGTGCGGTTTTCCTGTGGTGTCTATTTTTCAGTTGATGGAAAAAATTTCAAATGCAAGTAGTGAAAAGTTGCAAAGTGGTGCAACTTTCGTTCTACAACTCGTGTGACTAAATGAATTGTTCCAACACATCTAAATAGATATGTTTATGCTAGGAATAGTCCTCTTTTGCACCCAAACACGCGGAATCACTCTGAGCTATGTTCAACTAGATCAATTCCTTAAGGGTCCAAAGTGCAAAATGGTTGCAAACTTCAACATGCTGTTACTCAGATACTGTTACACTTAGAAACTTCTTGTCTAATCCCATGGGATCATGTTGGGCCCCTCTATAATAACCTCTTAGTTTTTTCTATCTCAGAGTGGTTTTCCCGTGGTGCCTAGTTTTCAGTTGATGAAAAAAATGTCAAATATGAGTAGTGGAAAGTTGCAAAGTGGTGGAACATTTGTTCTGCAATTTGTGTGACCAAACGAACTATTCCAACTTGTCTTAATAGGTATATTTACACTAGGCATGGTCCTCTTTTACACCCAAACACACAGAATCACTCCGAGCTATGTTCAACTTAATTGATTCCTTAAGGGTCTAAAGTGCAAAATGGTTGCAAAATTTAGCATGCTGTTACTCGAATACCGTGACACTTAGAAAATTCTCGTCTAATCCTATGGGATCATGTTGGGCCCCTCTGCAATGATCTTTCTCAATTTTTTATTATCTTAGAGTGGTTTTCTCGTGGTGTCCAGTTTTCAGTTGATGAAAAGTGTCAAATGCAAATAGTGGAAAGTTGCAAATTGGTGCAACTTTCATTCTGCAACTCGTGTGACCAAACGAACTGTTTCAACACATTCAAATAGGTATGATTACGCTATAAATGGTCCTCTTTCACACCTAAACATGTGGAATCGCTCTGAGCTATATTCAACTGGATCTATTCCTTAAGGGTCCAAAGTGCAAAATGGCTGCAAACTTCAGCATGCTGTTACTCGGATACCGTGATACTTAAAAAATTATCGTATGATCCTATGGGATCGTGTTGGGTCCCCTTTGCAATAACCTCTCTTGGTTTTTGTTATCTCGGAGTGGTTTTCCCATGGTGTCCAATTTTTTGTTGATAGAAAAAGTGTCAAATGCAAGTAGTGGAAAGTTGCAAAGTGGCGCAACTTTCGTTCTGCAGCTTGTGTGACCAAATGAACTGTTCCAATGCATCTGAATAGGTATTTTTACGCTAGGAATAGTCCTCTTTCATACCCAAACACAAAAAATCACTTTGAGCTACGTTCAATCAAATCAATCCCTTAAGGGTCCAAAGTGCAAAATGGCTGCAAACTTTAGCATGATGTTACTTGGATACCATGATGCTTATAAATTTCTCATATAATCCTATAGAATAATTTTGGGCCCTTCTACAATAACCTCTCTTATTTTTTGTTATCTCGTAGTGGTTTTCCTGTGGTGTCTAGTTTTCAGTTGATGGAAAAAGTGTCAAATGGAAGCAGTGAAAAGTTGCAAAGTGGTGCAAATTTCGTTCTGCTACTTGTGTGACCAAACGAACTATTCCAACATGTCTGAATATGTATGTTTATGCTAGGAATGGTCCTCTTTTTCACCCAAACAAGTGGAATCACTTTGAGCTACGTTTAACCACATCAATCCCTTAAGGGTCTAAAGTGCAAAATGGCTGCAAACCTTAGCATGTTGTTACTTGGATGCCATGATGCTTAGAAACTTCTCGTCTGATCATATGCGATGGAGTTGGACCCCTCTACAATAACCTCTCTCAATTTTTGTTATCTCAGAGTGGTTTTCCCATGGTTTCTAGTTTTTAGTTGATGGAAAAAGTTTCAAATGCAAGCAGTGAAAAGTTGCAAACTGGTGCAACTTACGTTCTGCAACTCGTGTGACCAAATAGACTATTCCAAAACGTCTGAATAGGTATGTTTACACTAGGCATGGTCCTCTTTCACACCTAAGCACACATAATCACTCTGAGCTACGTTCAACTGGATCGATCCCTTAAGGGTTCAAGTGTAATATGTTGAAATAAGCCATTCGACCTATTGTTCAGGCTATGTCTTGGTGATATGGGCTTGATGTAAGTAGGATAAGGAGTAGGAATAAGAAAATAGCATTGGTGAAGGCATTGGAAGATATTACTAATGCTGCCCCTATTTAAAATTCAAAATTGAAGCCCATTAAAAGCAAGGCTAGAAGAGGTGAAAAAAATAAATTGCTTGAAAATAAGTTAGAATAGGTTGGAAATAGGGTGAGGTTGTGGAGTTTGATGTGTTCAAAAGGTCTACAAGGATAGGGGAGGTCAAAAGTATGTTATGGCATGATGCCCTAGTTACATTGGTCTTGAGAGTGGTAGCTTAATATAGCTCCACAATACAAAATCCGGTTCACCTGTGCAGTGTAACAATGGAATAGGCAGATTTTTCTTTCAAAGAACCAAAGAGTGAGTGCACAATTGAAGTGTATAAACACATATCTTTTTGTAATATCAAGGATACTTTTTGAAACTTCCATGCATTGCTAATCTAAAAGGAAAAGTCTTATGTATCCTTTGCTTAATTGAGTTGTTCCAATCAAAGGATTATACATATTGGAATATTTTTATCAATCATTTCATAGAATACCAATTGAAAACATGTTTTTTGCTTTTAGATAAAGTTGTTTACCATCAATCAATTAATTTATTCAAGACAAACCATGAAGGAAAAAAATGATCAATGCTATGGCTAACCAATTAATAAGTATACATGTGAATAAGTCAAGCATGTACATGCGAATAAGGGAAGCACAAGTAGTCACAAACACGTATTCCTTGAAGTATACCCACACAAATACATATTATACTAACATAAGTAATACAAAGTATATGCTTACCGAATACAAGATATACACATGAAAATGCATAAGTGCATTAAAGTATACATTAAGACACATGTAAGTCACAAAGTATACCATTACATTGTAAAAGTATACATGAATACACATAACTCATATCTATTGAACCATGAATTTATAACATGCAAATATGGACACCATCGATTAAAAAAATTGTATTTATTAACCGAAATAGCGTATGCGCGCGCATCAATATATGTCGATATAAATTATAAAATATGGGGTACAAAATAAGCATAGGCTTATGAGAATGCCATATAGGCATACAATGTCAAATATATCCAATACAAAATATGTACAAAACTACCATGTAGGCATACAACAAAGGGCTCTAGAATCAAAAGTCATTGCTCTCCAGGCTCTTGAAATAAACTCTTTCCCTTTGTTGGTCGATTAGATGGTGATAGGTCTGTCACTCATTTCTACTGCACTCGAGGAGTGCTCTTACTACTCCTCCTACTACTATTAAGTTCTTGGTGAAGTTTTAACTGTTACAATAAGAAGTAAAGACATTAATATATAGAAATTACATTATAAAAAATGATATATTTAAAAAAAAATCACTTACGGCCATCTCATGATCACTCTCCATGAGGGAAATATTCACATGCCAATGCTGAGGTGTGCTCAAGCCCTGTATAAACCATCCAAATAGAAATTAGACTATGAATCAATAATTTGGTTTGATTTTTCACTAGAACTAGCATCTATAACAACGAATGTAAAATGAAATTTAGTAATTTGCCTCATACCTCCCCTATCAGATCCATCAAGGATTGTATAGTGGATGAAACACCAATATCCATTGCCCTTGTAACATTTGGAGGTGTTTCCACTACCAACATCTGAAAATAAAACAACAAATTATTTAATCACAAAAAAGTTACAATAGCGATCCACGTCATGACTTATAGTGTATGAGATCTAATGAATTTTTTTTTGAGTACTTATTAAACTATATATTTCTGATTGTCATGCTTACTATTTTCCCTATCCATATCTTGTTCGAAAGGACGTGTTTTTAGGATTTTACCCATAGCAGCAAGCCGCTGAATCGCTTGATTAAATGCTATTGTAGACATGTACGATAATTGTGGTGGCACTGAAGGCGTTGAAATTTGTTTGAAAATGCCTAAAAGAAATGGGGTCTTGTGGTGATGGAATGCCATTACAAAAAAATGCCGTCATGTCATTCCATCACCATAAACATTTATTATAAACGACCCACTAAGTATCGCCTTCCTCCATGATGCTCGCCGCTACTAATATGCTTTGATAGATATTTTTCCAAAAGCATCCATGGTTTGTTCGGCTACCTATTTTGGAAGCACCCAGCCATAACAACAAGAAACGAGAAGTTTGATAAAATGCTTTTGGTGCACATGTATGAGAAAAAAATGTGATATCATACTACGAAAGGTGTTGGGAAAATATACCAATGGTCTCATGGTGATGGAATGGAATTCCATCACCATGAATACATTCTTCAAAGGCATTTTGAAACTACTACTTCTTGCCTTGTCACAATGCTATTGCTTACTATTATGGTTTCATATATTTTTTCCAAGCATCCACATAGTTTGATAAATAGGGTGCACCTTTGCGAAGCACATGCCTCCATGTGAAGAAATTGCATCCTTGCTTATGTTGGCTTTCTAAACAACTTATATTGTAGTTGAGGGTACAGTAAATCTATCAACATCTAGTTATTAGTTATGGAATGTGAGTAATGCTTTTGAGAGCTTGGCCGAGTATTTTTGATACAGCGTAACCAGCGATGTGAATACCAAAACTACAAAAATCTAGTAAGTACAATTCGTGGTTAAACTCTTTGTTATTCTATTGCATTGAAGGTTTGAGTAAATCCATTGGCAGGAGGTGTTCCCTCGAAACCTCAATATTACCATGTTCAACATCAAATCATATTTAAATACCATTCGCGGAAATATTGCTATTAACATGTAATAAATTTATAATTGTTTACTAGTTACATACCCTACCAATAGGTGTACTACAAAAAAAAGTAGGTGGAGAGCCGGTGTATCCAATCTCAACACTGTGACCCTGCAATTTTATTAAAATCATAAAACTAAATTAGTTAATCTTGCATTTCAAAATCAAAATTTAATGAATTAAATTCAATGAACGTGCTAAATTTTACCTAAGTATCAATTCCATATGCATCATGCAAAATGTTAGCCACCCTCTCCTTCTCTATAGCTACATACAGATCCTCTACAATAGCCTCTTGAGTGTTGGTGGGGTCATATGAACAAGTCACCCCGCAATATTGACAAACATGGGTTCAAAGGCCACCACTCGAAGACTCCCCTGGATGGCAGCGTAGGAGCAGGTGTCCTTGGTGGTTGACGCTTTCACGGGTCCAAAGTGTAGTCCACCTACAATGTCGCCATGCTGGCGGCACTCTCGCTGCCTTCAAGGCGGCGAAGACGCCAACAATGTGCTCATGAGGGTGGCCCTGGCGAGCTAGATCTCCCTTTTAGCATTAGCAGGATGCATTGCGTGCACCAAGCCTATCTTAAGCTGACCCCCCACCTCTCCCCTAGAAGTCCCTCATATCAAAATAATTTGGGATTTTGTTCAATATGAACTCACTATATAGTTTCCTAAGAAAATATTGTGGGACTTCACAATTGTTGCATAGTCGGTAATCAAAGAACATGTACCACCTATCATAAAAATAATTCCTAATTTGTTGGTGGTGGCACCAATGAATATGAAACCTCTTCGCATTGAGGGTAATATTTTGATTTTTGCATGGGTCAATGAATAATGAGCACAAATCGCCTTTTGTAATTTTTAAATCCTTTACTTGTTGTTTACATATGATAGTTTATCGCATAAATATGCCTAATTTGCCTACCTCCCCATCCTTTTGAATAAATACGGTTATTTGTTTGCTAATTGAATCTACGTTTTAACATATATTTCAATGAATTTTGTGGGGATGCATTCTTTGCATTGGTTGAACCATTTTGGATCATAACCTAATAATAAAAACCCTCCAATTTTTTTTTGTTGTTCTCAATCTCACTCATTAAATTTTTTTTAGTGCTAGGAGGGTGTTGAGGGATTAATGGAGGAGGTTGTTGTTGAGGTTTATTTTCTTGTTGATGATTTTTTTCTTCAGGTTTGGTTGCTCTTCCATTTGGATTTTGCTTAATTTGCCGGGTTCATTGCATCTCCCTACAAGAGAATTCCCAAAATTTATATATCAAATATAACACAAGAACTAACAAAATTAACCTAAAACTAAGAATTCAAAACAAAACAACAACCAAATAATTACCCCTCCTCCCACCTCTTAAAATTAAGTCATGTGGTGCCGTCTTACCGAAATAAACAACTCTTGGTGAAGATTTATTACTTAATACCTCCTCCCTAGAACATTGTGAGAAAGTTAAGGGTTTTGTATGGAAGAAGAAAAAAGTATAGAGGTAAAATGAAGACTTTCACTAATTGTTCTTCTTTTTAAGTAGAACAATGTAGGCATTATAACATGCTCACATTATAGCATTTTCAAACTTTTTTTAGAAAGTGGCCACAAAATTGCTACACAACTTCATTCACCCGCCCTTCTAATTCCCTGTATTATTATCATATGAACAAATGCAAAAATTTCCTAGAACTCAGTAGCATGCTTAACCATTATCTCCCCAGATCACTACCTTTATAGCCTGTGCATGGGAATTGGAGCAAGTTATTCATGAAGTAATGGATTATGAAGGAGAAGGTATAATACCACAAAACCAAGATTTTCATTTGACAAGTTACAAAATCTTTTATTATTGCTTGAATTTTTTAATACTTTGAGAGCTATTTATCCTACACTAAAATATTTGATATACATGTGCACCATAATGTCTACCAATAGCAGCCCATAAGCAAATACTCTAAAATTGATGGGGTTAACATGAGGTATGAAAGATATAGAAATGGTTTTCCAAGTGTGGGTGAAGAAGGAATAGAGTAGTGAGGGTAGTTGGGTGTTGGAGGGGAAAAGAATGAGACATGGCTGGCTATTTCTTGCTATGGAATTGAAATATTGTGATGAGAAGAAAGTATTGTAGATCTTTCAAACAACCTTTAAATAGAAGAAGTAGTCCACATGAAGGCATTTCGATATCCTACACAAGTCATAACCTACATAGTGCTTGAAGCGACTTGCCATTTGGAAGTAGAAGTGGAGGTCAAATGGCCTGAAACATCAACCTTCATATTAAATGGAAATGAAACCACAAAACAAATAGCTTAATTTAACAAATAATAACAAAATTGTTTAGAATGTAATAAAAGAGAGAAAAATGATCCAGCTACGTACAAATTCCAAAAAATAAAAATCACTGAAACCATGGCAAATGACTTACCTCAATATTTTGTACAAAGATCATAAAACATCAAATACAATTGTAGTTCATAATAATAGTTGTAGATCTAGCCAAACCAATAAGAGTCTGAGAAGTTGAAAGCTAGTTTTTACTTTACAAAACCCAAATTGACAATTCCCCAAGCGGTCTGAGGCCATGACTTTTCCTTTGTATTCATGACCAAGGTCCTCTTGTCCATGCAACCCAACCTTCCCATTACATCCTCTTGTCCCAATTTGTACCCCACTCTAACATGAGCTTCAATGCACTCTCTGCCTCCTAATACTTGCCTTGGGAAAGATATGTGTGAGCCAAAACAACATGGGGTTCTCCTCAATTGGCCATGTGGCTACACATATGCCTACCAGAATTAAAAATAGTTGTTCTGCATAGCATTCAATAAATTTAAAATTTATTAGTGCTCTCCAAATGAAAAAGTGGAACACTGAAATTGACAGAGAGGAAATATTTCTAATTCAGTTTAATGATTAAACATTTGGATCATTATCAAAGAATAACTAAACATGAGGAAATATTTATGAACAGTTTAATCAGATACTATCAAGAATAACTAGTCCCAAGCAAGTTAACAAAAGGACATGAGTTTGCAAGGAATTCCGAAAGAATGAAACAATTAACATATGCCAAAAAAAATCCAGAATTGGAATCATTGATATTGCTTTAAGAAACTTAAGAAAAATTATATCTCTTATAGTTGTAAATATTATTTGATTTCTATAAATTTACAACTTTGTATCCAATCAAAAGGCACCTGAAAATTTTTGAACTTAGCTCGTGATTGCTAGTCATGTAAAACATATTGAATTGCAAAACAAAAATTTCACCAGAATTATTAATGTGTTTGAATGCTATGAATTACACATGCATCAAATTAATAGATATTTATAGATACAATTGAGATGGAACTACCTGCTTATTCAGATTCACTATGTGCTGTTCTCATAGCTTTCAAACCCCTTGGTCTCTGCATCCATGACATTTTGAGTGAGTTAGGGCATAAACATAAAGACACAAATAGTCAAAGAGAAATTTGTAGTTGGAAAGAAACTATTGATATAATAGCTAAGAAACTACCTTCTTCAAACATTTCTTTTCCCTAACTTCATACCTTTCTTGAGAAAGATCACTGAGCCAACCACTAGGGCTAACATTATACAAAAGAGAATTCAACTTACAATAAATGGAAGCACTCATTTTCTGACAACTAATATGTCTTTATTATGAAAAATTCATGTCTTTATTATGAAAAATTCATGGCTTTATTATTCCAAATCTAGGGTAATGTGTGAGCAATGGGCATATAGAAAGATCCATAAGTGTTGGTAGCCATTTCCTACACAAAATGTGTTTCAGGATCAAATAATTCCTATAGTTCCCTTAAAGGGTGTATTTAGACAAAGTAAACCACATTTAAATTTTCTTTCAAGTGGTCCATTGCCAAGGTAGAGCATGCATGATATTAGCAGATTTCTGGAGGATAGTTGATGGAAATACCAAAATAGTTAATCAGGAAATGAAGACAAAAAATATCAACCAAACAAAAAAAAATTGAATATAAGTTATAAAATTATATTTTGTAAATATCTACAGAAGATGGGATATTATGAAAACCTTGATTACTAACCAAAGATTTTTACGGTTATTAATTCTTCTGTCGTGCACACAAATGTTTACAAAACGGGCACTTTTTCAAAAATCTAAAACTTCCCTTTTCTACATTTCATGGGGAGAGAACAAACTCCAGCTAAAAAATATACTTTTCATCTCTGCATTATCAAGGGAGAAAACCTAGTGCATATGGAATTGGAGCTTTGTGGCAATAAGAGCTCCAGTTTATCACTACATAATAACCCGATGGAATAAAAATGGGGAATTTTCGCAAGTTTCGAATGCTAAAAAGAAGGGAAAATTTGTGGTCATCCCTGTATAGAAATTGGGAAAAAGGACAGAACATTAAGAACCACTGGCCCATGGACGTGTTTATTTGCTCAAGGAATTATTAAAAGGTGTACAAGGAATTCTTAAAAGGTGTATAAGGATTCAGGAAAATCATTGAAACCATGGCAAGTGCTTACCTCAATATTTTGTACAAATTTCATCTTGCTGTTAATGTCGCCGATGAGAAGAAATGGGCAGTGGTTACAGGAAAAAATTACAAAACCCTACCACAGCCGGAAAGTTTTTAACATGAAACTTTTTGCCATTTATGATTCAACAGTGTACATATTCCAAAAAAAAAACTCACTGAAACCATGGAAAGCAACTTACCTCAATAATCTGCACAAATTGTGTTGTGTTGTCGAAGATTCCAATGAGAAAAAATGGACAGAGTTTGCATAATTTTTTTACAAAACCCTACAAAAGCAAAAAAAAAAATGATTCTCGAGCTAGACGAAAGACTTTTGTAGGATATTTATAGGAAGTGACATAATGGCAGTGCAATTAGAATAGGGATACGAATGAAATATTGCGGTGAACTGCAAACTTGAAGTGAAAATTACCGCAGTGAAGTGCAGTGGTGCCCTATCTCAGTCGTGAGTCTTTTCCTCACCGGCAAAATTCTGGTGCCCTGTCTCAGGCGTAAGACTTTTCTGGTGGGAAAGCCCACGATAAAGAGCCTATTGGCTAATAAATGTGTAATGATCATCTGAATTAACAATAAGAAAAAGGGAAGGTTACTTTAAGTATATCTTTAGTGAAAAGTAATGGGAATTTTTTTCTCATGAAACAATGAAAATCTTACATAAGTTTTCTTTTTTTTTTAAGGCACAAGTCTTGTATATTCATTTGTTTAGTTCAATTAAAAAAATTGTTCTTTATAAAGTTTCAATATATAATAACACAAGGCACCACATGGCTATTGATTGGATTCAATGGAAGGGGTTTCAATCAAAGTCCCTTTGATTGAAACTCAATGTATTTGATGTAAAAGTTTTGGTAAAATTATTCTATTTATCCAAAAAGTGGGATACACTATTTGAGTTCACCAAGTCATATATATAATTTGTATATATATAACTCAATGTATTTGATGTAAAATTTTGACAAAAATTTACGTCGAATACATTGAATTTCAATCAAAGGGGACTTTGATTGAACCCCCTTCCATTGAACCCAATCAATAGCCATGTGGTGCCCCATGTTCAGGTGGTATTGAATTTAAGAGATTTTTATTGAAGTTTCTTAGAGTAGATAAAGTGAGGCTTGAGCACAAAAATAGGGTCTAACCTTGTTTTTTGACACTTGCAATTTAGAAGATAACAAGTCAAATCCTTGCACAATGAGTCAACTACTTTTTCTCAACCCTCTTTCTAGGCATTTCTTTCCTTTCCTAATTTTTGTGTATTTTTAAATATTTGAGATTTTCATAATATTTTTTAGGGTTCTATTATGAGGCCCCAATTGAGAGAAAAAATAGGAGAAATAATACAACAAAGCATACTAAAAACATGTATTAACTACTCATGTAGGTGTGCAATAGGCTAAAAAATACACAAGAACACATTAAATAGAACTAGTAACAATAACATAAAGAAATATACAAGTAGAACCCAACATCATTAACTCATTGGGGCGTAACTAGTGAAAGCACAAAAAGACACATATTGAACCAAGACAAAGCATAAAAACTAGCAAATGTTGAATCCATATTACAAGGAAAAACACAAACTCATTATAATTCAAAGAAACCCTAGTGGACAATAATAGAGCTTCCTAGAAAAAAGCTTCCATTGATCAATTTATTTATTATAAATATCATCCCAAATACTTTAAGTTTCTTAATCTTTAGTAACATTAATATTGCGAGATCTTCCCAATCATCTAATTTAATTATTTTAACTAGTTCTATATATCTCAAAAAGTAAAATAATTTTTTGTTCTCTAGTTGAGGGAGTGTGTGGCCATTGACAAACTTCAACAATCATTTATTGCAAGAAATGTACAAGTGTTTGATCACTAAGTGTATATCCTAAGAAATTCCCTTAAGTTTCTTGTGCATTCTATTCTAAAGGCTAATTACCTCCTTGTGATGGCCTTAAATACCTAAGCCTTCAACACACCTAAGGGCAACTCCATACCATGTATATCTAGAACTAGGTTCTCTTTAATATATTTTTTTGTCTACACTAGATGCTTCTCCAAACTATTTTCCATATGTATATTTTGAACCAAAACCCCTAGTTTTTATTTTAAGTTTTCTAAAATAGTCACTTTAGAGAAAAACATACCATGCTCATTAATGTCATCCTTACTAAGAATTAATTTTACTACTTTTAGTATAAACACATTAGAATAGTTGAAAATCCATTTTAGCCTATGGTTGAAAACTCACCCTTTGTAAAGAGGGTTTCAATGCAAGTCAACACCTCTCCCTATCATTAAAAATACTCATGCGACTAGCCACAAAAATTGCAATTACACCATCCAAAACTCAAAGTAAAGCATGCCAATAGACCATGTAAATAATATTATCTAATTATGGGAAGAGTTCATATATGAGGCACCTTATACCATGCAACTAGACACACATATTTAAAATCATAATTAGAAGAGAAGGTAGAAACATGCCTAGACATTACACATGTGATGCCAACACATCAATCTTAGTTAATCACATTCCATATATAATGTATGGGTAAAAGTACAAAGTTGTGTCACATTTTTAGTCAACTTATCAGCACAAGTCAATTTAAGTATTTCTAACTAAAAATATATTTTGGTCAAACATATGATCTTGTAAGATTCATTCTAGCTAAGTTAGATATATTTACAACTTTTCCAACTAAAATTGTTGGCTAAATGCATATGTAGCACCACTTTGAGGCCAATTTTCCAAAAAAATAGATTTATTTGAAAATATCGATGTTTTAACAATTTCTACTCATGTAAATAATATTTCTAAAATATAAACATACTCTTTTGTAGATCCATAAGTTTAGTTTTCAAATATATATATTTTAATAGTTAAATTATTATTTATATTTTTTCTTTTATTTTTACTAAAAGTAGGTTATCAATGCAAAATATTAGGTTGATTATCATGACAAGGAAAAATAGTAAAACTTATTTTTTTTTTGAAAAAAATATGATGCACTAGATAAGAGAATCTATATCAAGAGGGTATA
>VDFB02267294.1:0-39142 GCA_007258455.2 Sequoia sempervirens
ATCAAGATTACAAAGGTTCAAATTCAAACTAAAATATAATCACAAAAGTCATCTAAAAAAATATAAAAATTAACCATTGGTATGTATTCTTCAATCCCTCTTCTTCTTACAAATTCATGCTTCTCTTACCTACAACCTGCTACTAGAAAACCAACTATACATTGAACTGTGCACCTCATCCAAAGTTCTTTTCTCCTCATTAACACCTCCAACTTGCAATCAAAAGGTTTGAAAAACTCTTCCTAGGAAAGGCTACACCCCATCCCCTCACCTCCCCAATTTTGGAACCAAAAATAAAAACAACCAATTATAAAATGAATTTCCTCTACCCACTAACTCCTGCAACTAGAAACTTCTTCAACCCATTTTGACTCCCAAATGCATGCTCTCACAACCTTTAGGAAGGCATGCCTCCACTAGCCAAAACAATCAATCTCCCATTTCACAAATTGGAATTCAAATTTAAAATTGTCTAGAAATCACATCATCGACATGACATTCCTACCTGAACATTAAGGTAAATTAAATAAAATCCAAAAATATATAACCTCCATGAATCTCGCACCCAAGTTTGATTTTTGGCAATTTGGAAGTTAAAATACAATTTTTGGCATGCTTCCTAATGTAACTTGCGACCCAAAATTATCCAATTATTTAATTCTAAATTTTCTTTGGACATAAAATTAATTAAATATGCTAAAATATTAATAAAAAATAATTCACTCCAAAACTAAATAAAATTTGTTGATGCAAGATTACTAGTACCCCCAAAGGCTCCTACATCACAATAATTCCTTCGAATGATGCTCAAAGATCTCCAAGACAGTGTTGATGTGTGACAAATGGTGATAAGATGGATTATTTATATGTGATTCAATAATAGGGACCATGAATGTATGGTGATATCTAGATTGATGAGAATATGGTACTACTACAAATGATTATAAGTGAGTTGGATAGGTCAACTCATGAATTTCTACACAATTTTTCATGATAGAATTTGATATAGGGGTATGTGCGGATCATCATGGAAAAAATAGGCCCTTAAGTGGCAAAAAATTTAGAAAAATCAAAGTTAGGCAACTTGACGTAAAAAATTTGAATAAGTTATCTATATTATTTCAAAAATATGTAAGAATAGAATTTGTAGAAAATTGAATGTAGTTTCTAAACTACTAGGTTTGTTTAAAAAAAAAAGAAAACTCTATTTGGTGAAAATTTGAAATTTCAATCTCGATGGTACTTAAATTTTAGGGAAAAAATAATTGGGAGTTTGTCTAACCACCTAACCACAATAAAATAATAATAATTTTTATATGTTTTAGATATAAATTAGAGGGACTCATGTCATATGTGAAAACAAATTGCATATTTTTTCCAACGTAAATGGTGGTGATTATGAATTTTTATTACAACTTTTAAAAATGTTAAAAGCTTCGTTATGTCGACAGCGCTAACTTGCTCAAAACTTCATGAAGAAATTCATATATATATTTTTTAATCCCATTGTATGCAAAGAATAGAATGTGATGCATGTTTTGGATTCAAAAAATGTGATATCGTTTGAAAACTATAGATGTTTTTCAATTAGTCTATCAATCAGGACTTTAGTCGTAATTTGAGTAGAAAATGAATAATAATTACTTATTAAATTCAAAGTAAGGCATAATTTATATTGGTGGAAAGTTGAGAATCTCCTTTAAAAACCCATTTTGTTTCATCAATTTTGGGTAAAAAAAAATCATCAGCCACATAACCATCATATTGCCACTTTTTGGCCCATCATGATCCTACGCATACCCATAGGCAAGGTAAGAGAAATATCCAAAGATGGAAATGGTGATGCAACTTCATCAAAACTAACATCAAATAGAAGAATAAATTCCTTAATAATTTCATTTAAATCAGCAATCCTGAATTTTACAAAGATGATATGTCTAGTAGATATGCATCCCAATGGGGTGGTTCTAGAAATATGATAGAAATGTCTTAATTTAAAGAATCATTCGAATTCATGGATAATTTAATACCAGATTCAAATGTAGTAAAATGTATTGTAGGAGAGGAGATATCCATGCAAGTCACTAGACTACATTGTTCATTCCCAAGTGATGGTATCTCATAAGATGTTTGAGTGAGACTAGATAATTTTTTAACTTGTGTTGGAACTTAGAGGATTAGGTAAGTCAATACCATGATTAAGTATAATTTTCTTCATTTCCTCAATTTGATGAAGTCATTATTATTTTGGTGTATGTCTTTCCTTACATAATATCCATATTTTATTTTTCATTTATTAAGAGCATTATGAAGATACTCACATGGAAGGGATTTAGAGTGAGATACATGATCACATGAACCAATAAAGTAAAAAGTACAAATGCCTAAATTTGCCCCATTGATTTAGAGAGACCCCCCAAGAATCATTAGTGTTAATTGTAGCCCCCAAAACAAAGTGTAAGAAAATTTTGTAATGTGTGAAGATTGGTGATTACTAGGAAAAATAGATATATGGGTATATCACTCTTTATCCAACTAATCACTCACTAATGTCCTAGGAGTCCCAATTAGATTGGCTAACAACCTCACAAGGTGAGTCAATTCACAATGAGGACCTAGGAGGGGGTTCTTTTAGATTTAAGGGGTTCACCACCAAACAATTTGTTGGAAAATAAAATGTTGGAAAATGCAATGTGATGTGCAAATGAATGTTAAATGACCTAGAAAGACAAAATATAATAGAAAAATATGAAACTAGAAGTTAGGATGTTTGTACCTGGAAAGCTTGGAGATGTTTTCAGGATTCCAAAAATGTAAAGAAGCTTCTAAAAAGTGCTATGGAGGACTAAGATGCCCAGAGTGGTGTATTAGTCCCGCTGCTATTTTTTAGAGAAAATACAGAGTCTTTGGATGTCAGAACTAGATCTAAAGGAATATCTAAAAAATATACTTGGAAGGACTAAGATGCCCAAGGTGATGTATTATTCCCATTCTGAATTTTTGAAAACTCTAAATATGATCTTGAGCTCCAGGGTTTGCACTTGCTTACTTTTTTATCTCAACTTCCAAGTCCTTTAAATGTGGCCTATAGGTTAGTTTTCATGAAGACAACTTTGAAATACAACTTTGCAAGTTTTGAAACTTTTCACTCCAAGTGATCTTCAAGAATTCAACCTAGATCTACAATCACAAATATGTGAGAGGAGAAAAACTTATGGTTTGTTAGTAAATGGGGGTCGGCCTTGGTCAAACCTCTTGTTGGTAATTAAACCTTGAAATGAAACAGAATAAGGAAGGAAATGGTGAATGAACAACATACAATGCTACAACTCACCAAATTCTTGTAAATTCTGCAAACTTGTGTGCAATGGCTGCAATGGATATGGATCATGAACCAAATATATGGACTTGAATTGCTTTCTTGAATCAAAACCCTACATCACAAATGTTAGCACAACAACACACATGATGCAAGAAATCTCTTTGACAGGATTCTTGAATCTTGATGATGGATCCAAATGCTTGATAGAACTAATCTTGAATGCTCTCACAAAAGACTTGGATGCTCAGATTGCTTGTTAGAAGAAAATGAGATAAGGAACCTTGTATTTATACTTACTTATGCTTAATATCCAAAAATTATATCACACCAAGCTGACATATAAATTCATTAAATAAAGGATGTTAAATCCCACTAGAATTTGTAATTAAGTCCTAAAAATGTCTCAAGGGGGACTAAGACACCCTAGGTGGCATCTTAGTACCAAGTCCTAAAAACTTGGGGCATCAACACCAAAAAGGGGCCCAATCAAGATAGCTCAAAATTAGGGTCTTGAGACCCTTGGAGGACAAAGATGCCATAGGTGGCATTTTAGTCCTGGTCCAAAAATCAGGGACACACTAATGGAGTCAATAAATTACCATTTATGCATTGGATAATGTAGATATTAGCTAGAAAAAATGTCCTTCATAGGGCTTGTGGATGCAAAATAGGACCAATTAAGCCATAAAGAAGCATAAATAAAGCAAGGTGGGCCTGAAAAAGTGTGAAAATGAAAAGAATATGCATTTTACTACACTACATTTATCCCCCTCTTTAGTGAGAGGATGAAATCAATTCAAACTCACACTAAAGTATCCAACCACACAATCAAGAGGAGTTCCAATGTACAAATGTTAATAAGATAGAAAGACAATAATCAAAAGGGTGTCCAAGCCCTTAGGATCAAGATCCTATGGAAAACCAACATAATCACAAAATAACATGCTTGTGGATGATATATGAAGCCATAATTAGATCACAAACATACACCATCAAAGACAATAAAAAGGAAAAAGGAAAACTACAATGGATCAAGCTTTGACTGGCTGTCCAACATGGTGGATGAGGTCAAGATTATCTAAAAGAGGCTTCAAAGTGGAATGTGTTGTCCACTATACAAAAAAAACACATGCTCACAAGGGCTAGTAAAGCTAGGTGTTCAGTAGGTGAGCCCTAGGGGACCATATCAAATCCATACCTCCATGACTTTAATAAGGTACAAAAATGCATGCTCACAAGGGCTAGTGAAGGTAGGTGTTCACTACGTGATCCCCAGGAAGTCCATATCAAAGTCATACCTCCATGACTTTAATAAGGACAAAAGGAAAATGCAACAAGAAAGAGGAATGTTCAAAGGAATTTTTCTTAGTTCATGTGAGGTCTTACCCTTAGGGGACATCACTCCTAATGTCTCCAAGAGAGGACCAATCAAAGGATACAAGATTCACTACTTAAGGGATGTAGTGCACATCAAATCACCATTAAGGGGAATATAATATGCTAAGATAAGTCACACTCTTCAATGACACTATTCCCAATGTCACCACAAAGAGGAAAACATGTTGCACAAAATAAGAAAGTTGCATGAAGGAACATAAAGAAAAAGAAATATGTAATCAAATAATTCCAATGTATGCTCCCACTTTAAAAAAATTGCTAACTCCGTGCCATGATAAATTACTTTAAAGTATCCAAAATATGAAAAAGGAAAAGAGAGTTTCCCCCTAGAACACCTAAGGGATCTATGGATTTGAGGTCAAAATCTATCTTTTCTGCAATGATAATAGAGAACTTCAAAGTATCATCATTCCTAAAATACACATAGAAGTAGAAGAATGATACAAAGAGAGTGAAAACAAATAAAATCAAAGGTCCAAAGGCTCTGGAAAGACATAGGAAGTCTCGTGCCTTACATCATCCCCAAAAGGAAAAAAAAAGGAAAAATTAATAATAAAATGTGAAAGAAAAGGAAAAAAGAAAAATATTTTGGGTCAACATGAAGGAGACACGAATGTCTCGATGCCTTGTGTCATCCCCAAAAGGAAAACACAAGACAAAAGGAAAATAAAAGTAAATATAAAAGATTAATGAAAAGGAAAAAGTGTACAACATATAGAAGAATGAAGGTGTAAATAGAGGAATGTTCCTATAGAGAGAAACATCAAACAAAACATCATGGGGGATTAGGTTAAACACATGCCAGCAAAATAGAAAAGAAAAGAAAAAGGAAAGTAAAAGGAAAAGGAAAATAAAATACTAGTAAAGCATATGTAAGTTAACCATCTAGTAGGTCATCCGCATCCTAATCTTGTTTATTAGATGCAGGATGCAAATCACTAACCAGAGGGACAACATCAAGTGTTGCACTAGGATGGGACTGCATTCATGGAGTGAAGCCATTTGTAGCCTAGCTTTGCATGAAATTGGTCTAAATTAGATATTATAGAGAATGATACATTTGATTTATTTGGTCCTACTTATAAAGGGAGTGTGATTGAGCCCGCCATAGCACAAGAAAAACAATCACGTGTTTTAATCCATGCTTTTGGTGTATCATATCTATCTTGAGTGAGTTCATGCACATATAAGAGTTCTTTTGTTATCACATTCTCCCCACAATTGGGATCAATTAAAATCCCAGGAGTGGGCTTGTTTTTTTTATTGGCTATGTAAAGAGGGCCATTACGTGCATGCATGTTTAATTGTTTCTTCTGAAGAGAAAGTAATGTCAATGGTTTTTTGTTTACGAGGCTTGATGTCAACCACTCCTATCATTGTATCATTAGGAATTTGTTCATTAGTATCCATAGGATTCTATTCATCATCATCCATAGGACTTTGTTCATGATTGCTCATATTTTCATTATCTATGTCAAAATTCATCATGTTGAGCTTAGTTTCACTAGCCTTAACAAATGAAATATTATCAGTTTGGGCATGGGATTGGTAAAGATTTTCAAGTTTTGGTTGCAAGGAGCCATAAACGTATTACTTTTGTCCTTCACAACTCCAATCGGGATATGATTTGAATCAATGAGGTCCTACACAAGATATTTAAGACACTTGTAATATTTTGTATCATGTCCCTTTCATTGGTGATAAGCACAATAGGCATTGTGTCTAAACCTCAGAGTTAATGGCTTGCTAGGGTCAAGGTGTCAAACGGGAGGTAAGTTAAGCATGATTTTGTTTAAAAGTTGGGTCATAATGTTGTGGAGTGCATGTCAAGTAAGAGCGTAAATTATCTTTGTGGATCCCCAAAGATATAAGGGTTACTCTTCTTTATAGCAGCTACTTGGGTATCAATTAGTTGGGTAGCTTAAGAGGTGGAATTTTGTTGAAGGAAAAAAAAATTATCTTCTAAAAGATTGGTAAGTATTTCAAATGGTTTGGAGTTTCAAGCTTTTCAGGATGCGTAGGGGTGGTTTTTGGTTCACTATTGGTAACCAAATTTTGATAGTCTTGAAGGGAAGTGCATAAATGTAGGAAGGAGCGGAATTTCATCATGGTGAGTTTATCTCTTATTTGGCTTTGTAAATTTTCTATGGACATCTTTTGAAGGTGGGAATTGGGAATCTTCACACTGGTTTGGGTATAAAGTGATTGGTACTGTGAAATAATGTCAGTGAATTTTCACCCTCATTTTACTTGCATCTCATCAAATTAGCCAATTTCATTTCACGAACCATGTGCACATGGAAATGGTTAATAGAGGCCTTAACAAATTCATTGAATGAATGAATTGAGCTATTTGGTAATGCAAAGAACCAATCCAAGGCAATGTCTTCCAAGGATAAGGGAAATCGTTTAGCTAAAAGTTTGTCCTCAAGGATAAAGTCACTACACAAAGCAGTAAAGGCGTTAACATGGTTAGCAAGCTCTCCCTTTCCTCCATATTTCTCAAATCTAGGGATCTCTATACCTTGTGGCTCCAGCGTTATCAATATCTCCAAGGATAGTGGGCTGATTTTGACATAGTATGAAGGTGGACCATTTTGATTTTGGTTTATGGTGGAAACTTGGCATTGAATGGATGAAAGACTTTGTAAGATATGGTTAATGATAGGATCATTACATGTAGTGTGTGATGGAGATGAATATGATGGTGGTGTGTGTGTTGGAAAGACCAATGCATGGACTGCTTACAGGAGGAGATATAAGAGTAGATGCCACATAAGTATAAGGAGCACTAGCAGAAATATTTGAGGTAGGAAGCATATTGCTAGTTGGTTGCATCATTATGGTCACTTGAGGATTTGTATAGGTTGGAATGGATGTCATAGTTGAAGAGGGAGGAGTTTGATTTCCTCCTTGGATTTTCACATTCTTTGAAGCTTGAGCACCATTACTTGTAGAAAGAAGATTTTTTCCAAAGATGTGAGCTATGTCACGCACAACTTCCAATCCTTCATCACTTTCCATCATGTGGTGAATACTATCTATGGCAAGTATAATAGTGTTGAAAATTTTTTCAGTACTCACACTATCTTGTAAATGAGTTATGTCTTTATGCATTTTCGTTATGTTTTCTTGAGGAATATGATTAACCATTGTTTGAATGCTCAGTACAACAATTTTAGGTAAGGTAGGAATAGAAAAGGATGTGTCAAAGGTATGGTCCATACCTAGTGAACTAATGCCAACACTAGAAGTAAGAAAGCTTGATAATACAAGATCCACAATGAGTATTTTATTATGGGATGCCATGAGTCTCACACTTCATCTAACCATAGTATTAGTAGTAGGACACCAAGTACTAAAACTCATACAAGCAATAAACCACATAAAGTGCAATGAACATAATATTCTATGCTTTCAATTACACTTGCAATGATTGAAATTGGAATAACAATTCTGAAAAACTTAAATAGAAAATTGAAGGAAGCCCACAAAATCATAAGAGCAATTTCAAACACTAAAAACTGGAGATTCAAAGTCAACAAAAACTAAGACACTAGGAAGGGAATCTTGGTCCTCTTGGTGAGATTCTAAAGTTTTAGATGCTGAAAAATACAACAAACAATAGAGACAAACTTCTAAGGAAAAAATCCCGAGAGGGATTGAGACACTAAGAAGGGTGTTTTAGTGGACTAACAGAGGTTTTTTACAAAAAAAAAAAAAATTTGGAATGTCAACAGTGTTTACAGATTGCCTATGCAAGGTACTGGTGTTTAGAAATACAAAAATGTACAAATGAGCTCAAGAAAAAGTAACTAGGAACAAGCAATTGAATGCAATTTTTTAATTTTGAATGCAATAAGAATTTTTCCAAATACAACTAAGATGATGAACAATACACTTTTCAGTTTTTCAATGTAATAAAGTAAAGATGCAACCTATATGTGCTTTCACTAATGTAAATGTAGGAAACCCTAAATGGAATTTCACTAATGCAAAATGCAAGAAACCATAGAAGCACTTTCACTAGTGCAATATGCAATGTAAGAATGAATACAATTAGGATCTAAGGAACTTAATTGACTCCAAAATCAAAGATGAAATGAATGCTCACAAGTCAGGTTCACCAAAATGATTAATAGGAAAAATGGATATATGGATATATCACTCTTTCTCCAACTAATCACTCACTAATGTCCTAGGAGTCCCAATTGGATTGACTAACAACCTCACAAGGTGAGTCAATTCACAATGAGGATGACCTAGGAGGGGGTTGTTTTAGCTTTAAGGGGTTCACCACCAAGAAAATGCTTGGAAAATAATGTTGGAAAGCATAGTGTGATATGCAAATGAACACTAAATGACTTAGAAAGATAAAATATAATAGAAAACTATGAAACTAGAAGTTAGGATGTGTGTACCTGGGAATCTTGGAGATGTGAGGATTTTGGAAATGTAAAGAAGTTTCCAAAAAGTGATAGGGAGGACTAAGATTCCCAAAGTGGTGTATTAGTCTAGCTGATATTTTTTGGGGAAAATACGAAGTCTTCAGATGTCAAAATTGGATTTGAAGGAATCTCTGAAAAAATGCTTGGGAGGAATAAGATTCCCAAGGTGGCATATTAGTCCCATTTTTAATTTATGAAAACTCTAAATATGATCCTGAGCTCCAAGGTCTACACTTGCTTCCTTTCTAATATCAAGTTCAAAATCTTCTGAATGTGACTTGTAGGCGAGTTTCCATGAAGATGACAAATTTGAAATGCAACTTTGCACAAGTGATCTTCAAGAGTTCAACCTAAATATGCAATCACAAATATGCAAGAGGAGAAAATCTTTTGGTTTGTTAGTGAATGGGGGTTTTCCTTGGTCAAACCCCCTGTTGGTAATTAAACCTTGAAATGAAATAGAATAATGAAGGAAAAGGTGAATGAACAACATACAATGCTACAACTCACCAAACCCTTGTAAAGTCTACAAACTTGTGTGCAATGGATGTAATGGATATGTATCTTGAACCAAAGATATGGACTTGAATTGATTGCTTGAATCAAAACCCTACATCACAAATGTTAGCACAATAACACACATGATGCAAGAAATCTCTTTGATAGGATGCTTGAATCTTGATGGTGGCTCCAAATGCTTGATATAATTTCTCTAGAACACTCTCACAAAACACTTGGATGATTATATTGCTTGTTAGGAGAAAATGAGAGAAGGAACCTTGTATTTATACTTATTCTTAATGTCTCAAAATTACATCACACCAAGCCAACATATGAAGTAATTAAATAAAAGAGGCTAAATCCTGCCAGAATTTGAAATTAAATCCCAAAAATGACTCAAGTAGGACTAAGATTCCCTAGATGGTGTCTTAGTCTCAAGTCATAAAAACTTGGGGCAGAGACACCAAAATGGGTCTTAATTAAAATAGCTAAAAATTAGGGTCTTGAGACCCTTGGGGGACAAAGAAGCCATAGGTGGTGTTTTAGTCCCAACCCTAAAATTAGGGACACATTAATGAATCCATTAAATTATCATTTATGCATTTGAGAATGTCGGGATTAGCCAGAAAAAACATGTCCTTCATAGGGCTTGTGGACACAAAATAGGACAAATTAAGCCATAAAGAGGTATAAATAAAGCAAGGTGGGCCCAAACAAGTGTGAAAATGCAAAGGGTGTGCATTTTACTACACTACAATCGGATTCCAAATTGATCATTTATAATACATAGTGTTTTTTACAAAATGGCTTATCCAAACCTTAATTTTACATGCAAAATCAGATTCCTTGCAAAATTCTAATTAAAAAAATAATTGATAAAATTTTGATAATTAGGGTTAAGTTTATGCCCCATTAATTTTTTTTTACAAATTTGACTTTGGAGATTAAAATTTTCTATTAAAAAAAAAAAATTGAAAATGTCTTGATGTTCAAATATCAATGCTAGAACTATCTTCCTATCAACTATTCACACTTGAAAATGTGATCTCCCATTCACAAGTAACATAAAAAAGATAAAAAATCCCTTACAAGGACTTAAAATCACCAAATGGTGTAAAGATAACTTCTATTGCTTAGAAATAAAAAAACAAAGAGTACAAGAGTCATTATTAGTAGAAAATGCTAATATCACAAAATGATCACTTATCAAATAAATTTTAAACAAATAGCCTATTAAGCTATCATATTAGAAGGGGTTGACTAGTTCTAGGGGACTAAGGAGGTTGTGTGGAAATTACAAAAGGAGTTGTTCAAAGTTTGCAAAGAAATTGAATTCTACTACTTCTTACAAAATTTTCACATGTCTCTAGATGAGGAAGATGCCATGCAAAGGTGAAGGTGCTTGATTATGTTGGTCACATTTTATGGAGCCACCTAAATGTAATAGATAGAGGTTGGTGATTATAGCAAGCCACCTTTTTAGAGTCATTTAAGTGGAAGGAAGTTGTAATATAGATGTATTGAAGGGGTCACTTGGTGACTATAGGAATTATGAGACTGCACATTCGGGCACTATTTTACAGATGGGGCACTAGCAAGAGAGGTGGCTGCAAGGCAGTATTTGGATTGGCCATAATGGGTTGCCACATAGCTTGAATGAATAGTGCCTACCACATGTGGAAATGGAGGATGTAGGTCGATGGAGCTTAGATTAGGATTTGAATAAAATACTTAAGGGAAAACTATTTTTTTTATTTCCATTCTCTTGAATCTACTAAATGTGAAATAGTGGAGTCTTCACACTTGATGTGGTTGCCCCTCGATGGATATAATGAGTCTAAAAGATCAACATATATAATGTTTTCTACCATGGAAACAAAATGAGGTGCTAAGAGGAGGCCATATATGGAGATTTGTAACTCCTTGCCTATGACAACAAGGAATTACCATGAAAAATAGTGATTGTAATATGCAAATTAGGTTGAATAGGCTATAGATAATGTTGCAAATAACCACAATAATATCCTAAAGAGCAAGTTGAAAAACTCGAAATAATAGGCCAAAATGGCCAGATTATTTATAGAATTATAAAATCCACCCAAATGAGTATATGGGTAGAGGGTAGATTGGTCCTCTACTATATATATATATTACAAATTTTCATAAAATAAGAAAAAAAACCCAAAAAATTATAAAAGATAAATTACTTAAATTAACAAAATGAGAGGTATTTTTTCATTCATAAACATTCTAAACACAATGGTGGTGTTTGTTTGGCTCTATGATGCTATGTTGATAGAGCTATGTGCAAGGGTCCCCTCAATGTGGGAAGGAATGTGCTATCATGGCTCTAATACCATGTTGGAGAATGCTAAGATCAGTGAGGTTGAATTTCGTAACCTTCCACAAGTGAAACTATAAAAACAATAGTATGTCTATCAATATAAAATGAAAAGTATGTAAATGTCTATCACCATGGAAAAAACAGGCCCTTAAGTGGCAAAAAATTCAGAAAAATCAGAGTTAGGAAACTTGACGTAAAATTTTGAATAAGTTATCTATATTATTTCAAAAATATGTAAGAATAGAATCTGTAGAAAATTGAATGTAGTTTCTAAACTACTAGGTTTTTTTTCTTAAAAAAAAAATCTATTTGGTGAAAATTTGAAATTTCAATGCAATGGTACTTAAATTTAAGGGAAAAAATAAGTAGGTGTCTTCTGACCACCCTAACCACAATAAAATGATAATATTTTTTTATAATATTTTAGATATAAGTAGAGGACTCATGCCCTGTTGAGATGCATATTTTTTTGTAATTTTTTTCTAAGTAAATAATTAATTATGATTTTTTTATTACAATTTTTTAAAAAATATAAAAACTTGTACGTCTAACCACCTTAACTTGGTCAAAACTTCATGAAATTCAATTTTTATTTTTTTAATCCTATACTCTACAAAAAATAGAATGTAACACATGTTTTGGATTCATAAAATGTGATACTGTTTGAAATCTATAGATGTTTTTCAATCAACCTATCAATCAGGACTTTAGTCATAATTTCAATAGAAAATGAATAATAATTACTTATTAAATTCAAAGTAAAGTATAATTTATATCAATGGAAAGCTGAGAATACCCTTTAAAAACCCTTTTTATTTCATCAATTTTGGGTAAAAAAATAGTTTCCAGCCACATACCCATCATATTGCCACTTTTTGGCCCATCACGATCCTTCACATACCCAAGTCTTGAATATATAGGAAAAAGAAAAGGAGGTAGGAAGGTAGGATTGAACTATTAACTAACCCTTCAAAGAAGGACACTTGTGAGATCACTTGGAAAGTGTATAATTTTCAATAGGTGTCTTAAAGCATGAGGAAACATGTCTCAGCCATATAAAGTGAGACAAAAGCAAAAGAAACCTAAGTAAACTTCAATAGAATTCAAAGACATCACACATGTTCATCTTTCTTCCCTCATCCTCATTTCAAGAATGGGAATAAATCATGCATATTTTTTCTTATTCTCTCTTCCTAAGGAAACAAATATTGTTCAACAAGATTGGACCATGTTTAGCATTTAGTGTCAAGTGTACATAGTCATTGTAGGAGACTCTACCTTAAGGGATCACATAGTCTCTCTTCTTATTCTATCTGATAGGGAGGAATTTTCCTTGTAAGGTTTTTTTTTTTTCTCATCTTCTAGAGGGTATATTTCTTGTATTTTTCTCTTGTGGGGGAAGTTTTTCATTGATCTTTCTCCCTTCCTTCACTTTATTAGAGACTGCATTGTACTTAAATATCTCACTAGGCTTAGTTTCCAAGACCTAGTTTCCTTGTACCCACCTAAGCTATGCTTAAGGAGGTTATCAGTTTTGAATATTTCATAACATATTCTTGCACATGGAAATTTCATTTTTTAGGAATTTTTTAAATTTTCAAGATTTTTATCCTTTTTTGGAGATAAGCTTTCTTAGGTGTACATTTATCCTTTTTATTCTGTGGAATTTGCATGATTCCTTTCAAATGTGAGTTTTATACATTCCATATTATTGTGGTCATCTCTTTTTCTTCTCACTCTTTATTTTGCATACTCTCATTTTTATAACTTGTGTGGTATGTGATTTTTCATCACTCATAGGCCAACCAATCCCACTAGTCTAATAGTAGAACACAATTCTAATAAATTTTAATAACAACTATACTTTGTGTGTTTGTGAATAACTAATAATTGATGGCATGGCTTGTGTAGAATTGTGCAAGATCTACAAAGACAATAACAATCACAATCAAAACTAGATGATCTTTTCCTAAGTTCGCATTAAGCACTAGAGTAAATTGCTAATGCTTAAAGTACTCCAATACCCTTTCAATGAAAACTGGGGAGAAGCAAAAATTGATGAAGGAAAATAATGCAATGATGGATGCAAAATGGGTCCCGACTAGAAGGCCTGATGAGGTACCCATGAACAACATGAAATCTCTCATAATTGGAGAAAAGGAGAAAATCACATGGGAAAAAATCATCTCCAAAAGAGAGAAAAAGAAATGACTGTAATAAAGAAAGGATAGTAGGAGGACTCAATGTGAGCCCCCCTAGGATTTCTTCTATCATGCAAGTATAGTAGATGTCCCCCTAATAGGAGAGAGAAAATGAGGATATGAATTCCCCCATAAAGAAAAATCTTCTGTGCCAATGATGAATGTCTAAGGATATAGATCCACTGGTAATTGGAGAAGCCAATCCAAAAGAATGGGTGATTCTGGAATCCAAATCTAGATGATGTGTGCCTTTGAAAACTGCTCATGTGTCCACATGTCAAAAAGCGATGATGTTGATCCAAGACCCTATGAAGATTGATAGAGAACAAACTACAAAGGTGATAAAGATGATGGGCCAATAGTGATGATGTGGTTGTCAACAAAGAGGAGATGAATGTCCTCAACAATTTATTCAAACTAAAGAAGAAAGTTGTAATTGTTGAAGAACACAAAGATGCCCTCCAGAAGGGATGATTCCATTGTTTATCTAATGCTTAATATTTTCTAGCTAGAAAGAATATATGGAAGCACATGAGGATGCGACTTTGGAAGCTCATGTAGCCAGGAACCTAGAATAGAACACTTTTGGTTGCCTATTGGAAGAACACTGCGAAGCTCAGTGATTAATTAGCAACTTTTAATATTCTAAGTTTGATTATTCATAAGAAAAATGAAAGAAACCAAGATACAAAGGTTTACATCTTCCTCCATTGTGGTAAAAAAACTTCAAAGAATTTTTCCTAATACTCCCCTTACAAAGCTTTAATCTTTTCAAAGCAATTTTCCCAAATTGAAAGTCTCCCTTTGAAAGCATAGTTTGAAATACTTTAGTGCCAAAGAAAAAGGGAAAAAAAGAGGCAGCCAGATCTGAGAAAAGATGGCCAAAATGTTGAGAATTTTGGGGGTGCCATAGAGTAGGGTTAGCCTTAATCAGTGCGAGTAGATTGTGAGAAGGAGCGGGTGAGGATGAAAGTGCCTACAAATTATATAAAGTTGACCTCTTTCTTCCAACGTCGCTCCTCTTTCTTAGAATTAAATCTTCCATGACTTCACACAAGTCTGCTTGAATCTTCCTAGTGTCGAGCTCAGCTTACCATATTCCATTGGATGAAGGAGAGGCCACTTGAATTGATTTTTACAGTGAGCTTCAATGAAGTCTGACGGTCTTGATTTGACCCCTTCTACGACCTGCGCCTTCCCTGCCATTTGGATTAACCCCTTCAAAAATTTGATCGAGTCTTCTCAATGTGAGCAATAGTAGAGCTTTGAGAGCTTACTTTGGTGAGCCACGTACGGATTTTCAAGTCTTCATGCTAGATATTGACACCATGCTGTGAGGATTGTCATGGCTGTGTCTTGAAGTTTAGATCACACCTCCAAGCACAATATCTCAGCTTCTATTGCTTCCTCAAAGTAGACGAATGGAAAGAGTCATTCACCTATGGCTTGACATTGTCTTTGAACTACTCTGATACCATGTAGAAAGAGTCATTCACCTATGCCTTGACATTATCTTTGAACTGCTCTGATACCATGTAGAATTCTGCAAGATCTACAAAGACAAATTACAAGCACAAAAAATGATTTTTCACAACAAAATATGTCAAACAACAATGATTATTGTTCAGTGAATGAATACAATGAAGGATTGAATATCCTTATGTAGACTCAAATGAACTCAACATCAGATCCCTAAATGGTGGATTTCAACTCAACATGTGAAGTTCTGACTAAGGCATGAGTGAGATAATAGAATGCATTAATCAGTTAAGACACTTAATTGATTGAAATGCATAATTAAAGCAATAGAACTCCTAATCAGAACTAGATAATATTTTCCTAATTTTGCATTAAGCATTAGAGTAAATTACTCATGATTAATTTACTCCAACAATTTGGTTACGAGAAAACTTGATCTACCAATATCCCTCTCTCTAATGATACCCTCCTCCTTTTAGAAGGGGGGAAATACTTTCATTCATCCATCTCATTGTAAGAAAATTGTTAGTCTATTAGTCGCAATTACACCATAATTTAATTAATACTCAAATATTTCATTAATGATAAAATAAAATCATTTCCAATTTTTATTTTATCAAAAATAACATTTATAGCTAACATGCAATTGAATAATAAATCTACATAGATATGATCAAAGTAATAGAAATTTATTTTATTTTAGATATTCGTATTCTTAATCTATATCTCAAACATAAAAATTGAATACCAAATTATCTACATCATTGAATTATTTTAAAATGGGTTGTGAGGAGTGGAAAAGTAGCCATATAACCACAACAACATAGAGGATTAAGGATAGTGTTGGATGAGGCTATCACTAGCTTGGGATTTCCTCCAAGGATAGGGACCTATCAAATATGGCACCTACAATCTCGTGAGTTTTATCTCAAATAGTAGTCAAAATAATGAACAATATAAAATGGGATATTGAATTCCTAAATATATTAACCACTATCACTCTCTCCATAGGAATAGACTATTATTTTATTGTTCTAAGCATTAAAAATACCATAGGTAGTGGTGATATTGTTCCTAACGCACCTTAATAGTAGCTCAATCAACTTGGTAGATATGTATAGTTTATATAGATAGTATATTAAAAGTGGATTGTGTCTAGTTGATAGAATATTGGATGTGCCATTATATTTAATCCCACTAGATTTTTTAATGGCCCTCTATGTTGTAGAAGCCACTCATGTATTTATATTTTTGTCAATATAAATGATATACCACTCTAGGTCAACTTTATCAATCCAAAAGAAAAAGTTCAATAGAAAAAAATGATTTTCTCATATATTATGTAATGAATAAAAAAATTAACTCTTAAATTAAAAAAATTAGTATTTCTTGACATTTTTAAGATAGATGCATATTGATGAGGTCAATGGCTGTCTTAATTTTACCATGATTTATCTGGTTTTGTGTTTACCCCTTTGGCCTATTTCTTCCTCTATTGCCATGATATTTTCTAGGAATTAAAGTTAATTGATTTAATTTGAATGATATGAAAAATCTTAGGCAATTGACCAATTATGAATATTAATCTCGGTTGTTATGTGAAATAGGTTAAAAAGGGCGAAGCATGAAGGCAATAGTTTCCATGTGATGCACTAGTTTCCATTCTATTGTTGTCTCTTAGTATAACTTTAGTTAGTAAGTTAGTGACTAGGATTATAATTGGTTAGAAGCTTTTGAAAAATAGTAGGCCATTGGCCATATTACTATTTTTCCTATATCAATAAACATTTTGGTTTATCCACGTATAATCGGTGGACATGATATTTTAAGTACTCTATTTTGTATTAAGACTTTGATATATGCTCTTTTGCAAGCATGAGAACATCTGAATTTTGTTCTGCAAGTTTGAGTTAATATAAGACTATTGAAAAGACTAAAGCTACGAATACTTTAACATTTTCACTCCATTCAACTAGTTAGGAGAAATGGCCCACTCTCTACCAGTGTTTGGAGTCATCTTTTTTATTGTTGTGTGAGGTATTGTTTATGTTTGTTCTGTGTGTATGCAATAATCTTATCTGAATGCAATTTCATTGAGACTAATAATATAACGTGCATGTGGTGAAGAATAGTTTGAATTATATTTATGAAGTGTGAAGCAATTTAGGTGTTATTAATGTTTGGTTTGAATATCGGCCATACGATAAAGCATGTCAATGATGTATACTCTGCTTTAGAAACATTGCAAGTAATCTGTTAGACTTTATTATATCATGTCACTAGGACACAAAAGTCCTATCACCCAAATATATAGCTCCTATCACCTGCATTGGGTTAAAGTGATCTTAGTAATTAATTCTAGTTTTTATCATTATTGATGGTGTTATGAGACAAAGCACATATTAACAAAATTGAATCAAGAATGCTAGAGTGGATAAGAGTTCAAAATAGGTCTTTCTATTCTAATACAATTTGAAGAAGTGTGTCTTAGATCTTTATTGATTTATTTAGACTTTTATATGCATACATACCCACTTAACTTATTACCTTCATCCCTTGATTAAATAGCCACTATACCTTTCATTAGTTTATGACCCTAGATTGACACATCTAGGTAAAAACTGAGGGACTTCATAAACCAAATACAAACACAAAATTCTATTGTAATCTTAAACCACAGTATTACCCAATCATTTTGGCACCATTGTCGATGAAAGGTATTAAAGGCATGAAGCATTAGCTAGTTAAGTTAGGACCAATGCATCTTGAAGAAACCCTATACAGTTGTCAACCTTCTTTAGGTGAGTACTCTTGATTTGTGCTATTGTAAGTCATTTAGGTGCATGAATAGTTGTAGGGATAGTATAGAAAGATTCATTAGAAAAGGAAAGGGAAGTAGTTCACAACCCGAAGAGCTTAAAATCAAATCAAAAACATCCATTGAGGAAACAAAAACCAAAAAAATGCAAAATAAGTCAAAACCATCCGTAAAAGGAAGTAGCTCAACTCAGGAGAAATTAAAAAATAAGTTGCAATCATTAGAATTACCTAAACCTGATCTTGAGAAGTGTGCTATTGAGACCGCTATTATTTAAACACCCTCAAATACTCATCCAAGCTCTTCTGAGATATTACACATAAAGGTTGAAATTTTTTTCCAAGAGTCTTATAGGGCTAAAGCTGGTACATTCTCAGAAGAAACCCATGATCCATTTAGAACCTATTTTACTCCTTGGGCATTAGATGTCAATGATCCCAATAATAATAACAAAAATAATAATAGGGCATTGGCCAATAATAATCTAGTTACTTTTGAGTTTCCTATTACATATCCTAAGCTGCGAGATGCCCCTATGAAGAATATTCCTCATTCAGCTTTACCTATTTTTTGTAGCCTTTCTACTAAGGATCCTACCATATTTTTGTTTGAATTTGATGTGTTATGCAACAATTATGATTATCAAAATGATGCATAGAAGCTTAAATTGTTCCCAACCACATTGAAGGATGTAGCCCTACATTGGTTTATGAACCTCAGGAACTTTAGGACATGGAATGTCATGAGGGATTTGTTCTTGGACAAGTACCAAGAATACTGTAAAACCAAGGAAAAATGGAACAAACTCTTCTGTATGACACAAAAGGAAGATGAGTCTATGGAAGATTATCTTGAATGCTTTATGTTCAGTCTTCAATGATCTCATCAACAAGGGTTGAATGATGATACTGTTAAAATGTTGTTTCTTAGAGGCATAAGAGATGATGCTATGGAAGCATTAAATTTAATAGGTAAAGGGAATATTTGTAAGATGGACTTTGATGATATTTGTGATATTTACAGGAACTATTCCAGATCGCAGCCCTTGGGAAGGAACTATCTAGGCAAGTTGCATTATGCAAGAATTTCAACAGGTATCACTAAGCGTGAGATAGGTAATTTACTCAAAGACCTTAAAACTAATTTATTGAGTCACATGGGTAAAAAGATAGATACATTGTATACCCGTAGAAAAGAGGAGGCAGAAAAGGCCCTAGCAGTATTTTGTCCTATATGTAGGAAGAAGCATGGCAGTGAAGATTTCACTTATAATACTAGAAAAATATCTCATCCCTAGAGGAAGCCAGTAAGAGGTCTACCTTGAGACCTCTTCCTATAGATATGACTGATATGGGATATTCTGAAGAACCTATCTACTATATGGCCCCTAGGCAGCCTTTTCCACCTTGGTCAATGCATCTTGGAATGTTAAATGATTATTTCACCCCAGGACCTATCCAAACCAATTCATTTTCCAATTAGGATGGATGGTACGAGGGTTGGCAACAACCTCCCACTAACCCTCAATGGATGCCACAATATCAATATTCTTCACAACCATGGAAACAGGCATGGAGGCCACAAATTCCACAACCCACACCATATCAACAACAGTACCCATCACAACCACAACCTCCATCTCCTCCAATTCTTAACCCATATCAACAGCCACAACAATATCTCCCGCCTATACCACCATCTTCAAACCAATTAGCCAATCCACCTCAAGTACCAAAGCCCACATCAATGCCAACCCAACCGAATCCAAATCCCAACAACAAGGCAACACAACCTATATATAATAATGAGGTGGAAAGTTATCCCACTTATCCTCTTAATACTGTAGAGATAGATGGAGTTCAATTAAGATCAGGAAAATCCCTCCAAGGACCCACCATCACCGAAATTAATGAAGAACCCAGAGAGGAACTTGGAAAAGAACCTCCATTTCCTGACTGCCTTCTTTCAAAATTTGTACAAGAGGAAGTTTTACTGTAACCTAAATTTGATTTTCTAAATGAACTTCATAATGTTAACATTAAAATTCCTTTGTTGCAGGCTATAACAGATATTCTAGTGTACACAAAGATGATTTAGGACCTGTGTATCTGAAGGCATAAGAAGAAGACCAGAAGAATATCCAAGTTATTGGGCAACTCGCTAACCTCATGCTCGTGAATTTCACTATTCCTAAATATTCAGACCTAGGGAGTCTAGTCATCAAGGTGAGTATTGGTAAGGTCACTATTCCTAACACACTTGTTGATTTGGGTGCTGCCATCAATGTCACGACAAATGAGACAAAAGTAAAATTATCACTTGAGATACTTTGACCCACTCCAACGATCCTCCAAATGGTCGATTGTCCTTTAGTCACACCCAAGGGTATGATAGAGAATGTAATTCTTTCTATTGATGCACGGGATTTTCCAACTGATTTCATGATATTGCAGCCAAAAGTTAAGTTAGGGGATACCCCTTGATCTTGGGACAACCTTGGTTAGCCGCCACAAACGCATTCAATGAGTGTCGGTCAGGTAGCATGGTTATTTCTTATGGGGAACAAACTAAATAGTTGAAATTATACCCTCTAGCACAACCCTTGTTAGAAACAGAGGACCCAATCTGGATTAACAGTGATTTAGAAGAGTCACTACCAATCTTGGCAATTGATCAAGCATAGGATATTAAAGAACCTACAGAGGATAATATTGTTATTAATTTTCTTCAGAATATGTATGCATCTAATGAGGTATTTGAAAATTTGGTTCATTCTTCAAGTGTAAATACTAATTTTTCATTTGGTAACTTTCCGTTGGTAGGTAGCTCACAATCTGTTTAACACTTTATCACACGGGCTAATGCAAGAAGTTGGATACACAAAAAGCTCAAAAAGTGGAAGTGTTTTTGTTGTTTTCTAGAATTTGTTACACTTGGACTGAAAATTTGAGGCACTTACACGATGAATCTTTAAAAAATTCACTAATATGAAATTTAACATTTTGAATCTAGTTTCCAAATATGTAAATTATTTGAATACCCAGATTATAGAAATTAAATTTTGATAGGGATCTATAAAATCCACTTTTTAAAAATCCTTGTTTTTGTACCATACCAAGCACGTGTACGAACACCACTTTTTGACCCAAATAAAAGTAGTTTTTGATTCCTTTTAGGAAAAGAGAGCTAACAACATGAAGATTGATGTGAATTTTTTTTTGTAATTTTTTGTTGAATATTTTTTCTTTTATTGAATTTTTATTGGCCTTAATTATTGTTTATAAAAATCAATATGTACGGACAACATAATTAGATCTAAACTAAACATTTTTTATTTTTTTTCATTGTGTAGATAATTGTCTAAATTTTGATGCCATATATTTTTTTTACAAGAAACTTAACCAAAAAAAGATATTAAAAAACAAAAAAAACCTGATATTTCAAGTTTAAGGACTACTTTGCTTAGAAATTAATTAAAAAATGGCAAACATAATCCAATCTTAATAAAAAAATATATATTTGGAAAGTAGACATCAAGTTCTCTAATGGGTTTTAATTTTATAGATTGATTCAGAAAAAAAGTCCATCATCCAAATTGCCAAAGTTGGACATTCTTCTTCAATCTGCCTTAGTTTTTTAGTTGTAGGTCCAAGGCTGAGGGTCAGGTTGCCAAGGCTTTCCAGAGCCTAAAACCAAGGCAACATATGGGTTGGGAATTCAAAATTTTAAAAATGCATACGTGTTACAAAACACATATGCGTTCTTTATTTTCTTCATTATTTTAAAAAAAATACTTTTTAGAAACACATGCATTTTAAAATTCTTACACGTTTTGAGTTACAAAATGCGTATGTGTTTCTAAAAGGTATTTATTTTTTAAAATAAATGACTTGTATGTGTTATAAAATGTGTACATGTTATATAACATGTACATGTTAAAATGCATACGCGTTATAATGCGTACACATTTTTTAGTGCATACACATTTTTTTAGGCTCATGTACCTAAAGCATAATGCACACACATTTTTTTAATAATGCATACACATTTTCTATGAGATTTTTTTTTTGGCCGAAACTTCCCCTCTTCATGTACCCAATTTCTTGCTTTTACCCACACTGCACCAATTGCTAACTCACCATTGTTTTTATAGTCCATTTTTGTTTTCTGAAACACCATCCACATCACAAGTATTGACCATTGGTTCACCTTCACAATCTAAAGCTATGGAAATTTTACCTAGTTGCACATTAAATATTAATCCACACCTAACTGCTGAAAAAATCCAAGATCTTATTGCCATGCTTAGAGATAATAAAGAAGCATTTTCTTGCGAGTATCAAGACATGCATGGCATTCATCCAAATACTTGCACACATCATATTTATATTGAGGAAGGTACCCACCCCATTAGGCAGCCGCAGAGATGGCTCAACCCCACCTTGCGAGAGATAGTTAAAGAAGAGTTACAAAAATTGCTAAATGTAGGTTTTATATATCCTATTTCAGATAGTCAATGGGTATCTCCTCTAGTTGTGGCTCCCAAGAAAAATGGTAAGTGGAGAATTTATGTTAATTACAGAGCACTTAATAAAGCAACTAGAAAGGATCATTTTCCATTACCATTTATTGATCAGGTGTTGGACACTCTTGCAGGTAAGCAATTTTTCTCCCTTCTAGATGGATTCAACAACTACAACTAGATTCACATAGCACCGAAAGATCAGGACAAGACTACCTTCACGTGTCCATGGGGAACCTTTGCATATAACGTCCTTCCTTTTGGGTTCTGTAATGCTCTCGCTACCTTCTAGAGGGAAATATTGAGTATTTTTGTTGATCTTGTTAATGATTGTGTTGAAGTTTATATGGATGATTTCACTGTCCACAGTGATACTTATGAAAAAGAAAGGAAAAATTTAGAAAAAGTGCTTAAAAGATATATAGATACTAATTTTTCTTTAACCCATGAGAAGTGCCACATCCCAATGACATAAGGCATTATGCTTGGCCATTACATTTCCTCTAAAGGTATCCAAGTAGATCCTAAAAAGATCCAAACTATTCAAGACTTGCCTACACCCTCTAGCCAAAAGGATGTTAGTATTTTTCTAGGTCATGTGGATATTACAAAATATTTATCCAAAATTCCAATAAGATTGCCTCTCCCTTGTTTTCCTTATTAGCTAAAGATGTTGCTTTCTCCTAGACACTTGAGTGTCAAGAGGCCTTTGAGGCCATCAAGAAAAAACTTGCAACCACACCAGTCCTTAAAGGTCCAAACTGGGAACTACCATTTCATATTCACACTGATGCCTCATATTGTTTGATGGGAGCTATTCTTGGACAAAAAGAGGATAATTTCTTCTATTCCATCTACTACATTAGTAAGAACTTCACAGGGGCCAAGGTAAATTACACGATAATTGAAAAAGAGGTTTTAGCTGTTGTGTATGCAATTAATAAGTTTCTCCATTATATTATTGGGTATAAAGTATTTTTCTACACAAATCATTCGACAGTTCAATTTTTAATGAATAAATCTGTGGTAGTTATTAGATGGTTTCTTTTACTTTAGGAATTTGATATAACTATACTTGATAAGCCTGGTCAAGAAAATGTGGTTGTATACTTTTTTGTCCAAATTACCATAGCCAAACAATGAACCTACTTTGGTTGATTATGCATTTCCATATGAGCACCTCTTTGCTATATCAGAAAGGAGCCCATGGTTCACTGATATTGCAAACTATCTAGCTACATGCAAGTTCCCACCACATTTCTCTCTAAAGGTACGACAAAAGTTGGTTGGACTTAGTGGACATTACACATGGATCAACGAATTTCTCTTCTACACTGGCATTGACAATATCATGTAGCATTGCGTACCCGAAGATGATGTCTTTGATATACTTCATGCATGCCACATAGAACTGTGCAGAGGAAACTTTGCTACTCAGAGGACTGCTCAGAAAATTGTCATTGTAGGCTATTGTTGGCCTACAATCCACAAGGATTGTAAGTGCTATGTTCATCATTATGAAAAATGTCAATGTATGGGCCACCCTACATGCTCCGATGAGATGCCCTTACACCCATAGTTGTCCATACAACCATTCTAGAAGTGGGCCCTTGATTTTGTTGGCCCAATCAACTAGCCATAAAGAAATAAGGAATACATCCTTGTATGTATAGATTATGTAACCAAATGGGTAGAAGTGGTAGCTCTAAAGCATGCCAGAGATTCAAAGGTAGCAGATTTCTTGTACTCTGATATTTTCACAAGGTTTGGTGTGCTATGATTTAGATAACCACAGATCAAGGACCATAGTTCACATCTGAGCCTATTTCTACCTTGGTTCATGAGTATGAAATTCGCCATCGCAAGTCTACACCTTATCACCCTCAAGCTAATGGGCAAGCGGAAGTCACCAATAGGGAGATTGAAAACATCCTTACGAAGACAGTTACTCTTCATAAGCGTGATTGGGCTACATGGATTCCTATGGTGGTGTGGGCCTATCGCATGATGTGGAAGATCACCACTGGTCTGGCCCCTTATGAACTCATCTATAGTAAGAAGGTGATTCTTCCTATTGAGTTTGAGATCAAAACTCTTCACACTACAGTTCAATTGGGCATGAGTCTTTCTAATGCCCAAAAAGAATGCATTGATTAAATACACTCTTTAGATGAAATGCGCTAGGAAGCACTCTTCCATGTTGAGGTTGTCCAGAAGCAGCGTGCTCTATGGCATGACCATCACATCTGACACTGATCCTTTCAGCCTTGCAATTGGGAACTTTTGTATGATTCTCACTTCCAATACTTCAAAGGAAAGTTTCATGCATGATAGCTTGGACCTTACAAGATTGAGATAGTATATAAAAATGGCATTGTCCACCTCTGTATCGTGGACTCTGAGAGAAGAACACTACTCATCAATGGCCATAGATTGAAGCTCTATAAGAAACCTCTTTCTAAGGAAGCTTTATTTTTGGAAGTGGAAAGGGAACTCACTATCATTCCTTTTGGTCTCCTCCAAAATTGATTTGAATAAAGATTTAAAAAAAAAGAAATAGAAGATCCAACACTAAAAAACTTTGGGCAGTATTGGCCAGTTATCATTTGAAAACCAGGTCTCCAGCAGATGGTACCTGCCCAATAAAATTGAATGTGAAAACCATATTTTTGGCACTTCTAGGCAGTAGTGGGTTGAAAATCGAGTGATCAATGACCTATTGTCATTAAATAAAAAATGAACAAATAAATAAAAAAATTTAAATTTTAAAAAATAAATAAATTAAAAATTAAAAACAAATAATAATAATAATAATAATAATAATACTAATAATAAATAAAATAAAATAAATAAACAAAAAAAATTTAGCCCTACCCTTTCATCTTCATGTTCCACTTTCCATGCATCCACCTCTTACAACCTGCCACGTGGCTTCCTCGCCCTCCACACTTTTGTCCCCTTTTCACTTGTCTTATGGGGCCCATCTTTCTTGATGTTCTTTCCACTCACTACATCGGCCACATCCTTTCCACACCACCCTAGCATTGGCTCCATCTTTTTTTTTCCACCGCTTACCTCCATCACTCTCTTTTCTTATTGCCTCCATATCTCTACATGCTCTCCCATTTTCCCATCACACGCTCCTTCTCTTTGGTAGTTACCATTGCTTTTGTCACCTTATCGATGTTTTCCCCACTATCGACCACTGCTTGGGTTGCCCAGTCATGCTGGCACCCTCGTAATCCATCATCATTCTTCTCTGACCTCTATTGGTGTGCTATGATGGTAATCTTGTTGGAGGTTTGTATGTTGTTTATTTTATATTGATTTTTCTTTATTTTCTTACAATTATTATGGAAAATTGAGGACAATTTTGTATGCTCAACTGGGGGGTTTTGTGTCAAATGATTATTCCTGGTCATGCCATACCCTGTCACCATCTAGTGTATTGATTATCCTAGCAAGGCAATCTATTTAAATCATAAATCTATTTTAAGTCCTCATTATTGCCAAAAAATTTTGACAAGATTTCTTATTAATTATTTCACCATGGGAGGTATTAATAGATGCTAGGAGATAGAGCATATGAAAAATGTTAAAGCCAATGCAGCAATATATGGTGTCTTTGAAACCGCAAGATGGCTTGTGTTTTTTGAGAAATTTTGCGGGTATCATGATGGGGTGGCTCTTGAGTTTTCCATGATGTTAAATACTACTATTAGTTTTGCAGTAGTCTGAGGGCTTTCCTTGCCAGTCACGCCTTAGGTCATAGCAGAGGTAATAAGGTTACTAGAAATAGGGGAAGAGTATTTTCTTGGAGAAACAAATAAGCATGCCAAGCTTCAGCTCCAAACCCAACGGTTCCTGCGACAATATGAAACATTGTAGTCGGCTCCTAAATAGGGCAGTGTACGGACCTTCCTTCCTGCACATTGGTCTAAAGTTTCTAAGGTAGTTATCCAGTAGGTCACAAAGTGAAGGAAGGTATGCTTATGTTTTTTCCCACCATTTTCGATTGCTCTTTCATTTATGCCATAATGAGTTGGTTAATCTTCCATACTACCTTTTTAATTCCATTAAAAGAATGAGTTTAGAAGTCAAAAAGGTCACAACAATTCTCTGGCTCACCACAATCTGATAAAATTTATTGTTCTAAAGGGTTTAGCAAGTTCTGTACCCCCGAGTATTTGGGATGAATGTATAAAAGAGATTGGTTCAAATCCATCTTTAACCCCACAAACTAAGTCGACAACTCCTATAAATCCCCACAATACAAGTGACTCTGATAATGAAAACCCTAGCCAAGAATCTGAGCATTCCCAGGGAACAAAACGAACAAGCCCTAGGTCATGGCCTTGCACTAGGAGGGATAAAACTGTAAGTGAAGTTAGTACTCCTCTTATAATTGTAACTCCTTACAACACTAGGTTCAAATGAAAGTATGTAGAAGCAACCATTGGCTTGTAACAATTGGCTTCTACTGTTTGCATAGTGAACCAAGAAACTCCTGAACCGGATATTGAAATCCTAGCCACAAAGAAAGTAGGGAAAGATAGGGTGAGTCAAGAACTGCGATGCCAGAATCGCCAAAAGAAAATGAGAAGAAATGTAGTATGTCATACCTCCTCTAAAGAATAAGATGAGGAATATATGTAAGAACCATCTATAAGCTCTAATGATTGAAGTCAAGAGATGGATACAAGTAGTCAAGAATCTAACCCTTTTGCAACCCCTTCACAAGAACAGCCAAATGTGGAAATTCAAAATCTAGAGGAATGCTCTTATGACATTTCCAAGGATGAGGAATACTCTGTTGAAGAATTTAGAGACCTACAGGCAAAGGTCCATAGATTGGAAGCCCAAGTAATGACTCTTACGCAACAATTGCAACAAGCTTTAGATGCCAATCAACAACAAACTGAGGAGATTAGCATTTGAGAGGTTAGATAGAACAATTAGCCACACAATTCACACCAACTATACTGGGATACATAACCTTGAAAGAGCATAGGAACAAAATTTACAAGTTGAAAGTGTCATGGGAGGACCAAATTATTGAGAAATGCATTACTGTGGAGCACCACCAAGAAAAGGTCAATGAATTAAAAGTTGAAATGGGACAAATGGTTTCCACTTATTACATCTCCAAGATTGAGCACTAGCAAATCATCTAGAGTCTAAAGGATCAGTGGGGTAAAGAGATCTTGACAATTGTGCAGTAATGGACTACCAAATCATTATAAGTCAGTACATATTGCATGAGGACATGCAAGTTCTTTAGCTGGGGGGAATGATGAGGTCAATGGTTGTCTTAGTTTTACCATGATTTGTCTAGTTTTGTGTTTACCCCTTTGGCCTATTTCTTCCTCTATTGCCATGATATTTGCTAGGAATTAAAGTTAACCAATATAATTTGAATAATATGCAAAATATTAGGAAATTGACCGATTATGAATATTAATCTTGGTGGTTATGTGAAGCAAGTTAAAAAGGGAAAAGTATGAAGGCGATAGCTTCCATGTGATGCACTAGATTCCATTCGGTTGCTGTCTCTTAGAATAACTTTAGTTAGTAAGTTAGTGACTAGGATTATAATTGGTTAGAAGTTTTTGAAAAATAGTAGGTCGCAGGCCATATTACTACTTTTCCTATATCGGTAAACGTTTTGGTTAATCCACTCATAATCGGTGGACATGATATTTTAATTACTTTTTTTTGTATTAAGACTTTTATATATGCTCTTCTGCGAGCATGAGAAAATCTGAATTATGTTCTGCAAGTTTGAATTAATATAAGATTGTTGAAAAGACTAAAGTTGTGAATATTTTAACTTTTTCACTCCATTCAACCAGTTAGGAGAAAGGACCCACTCTCTAGCAATGTTTGGAGTTATCTTCTTTATTGTTGTGTGAGGTATTGTTTATGTTTGTTCTGTTTGTATGCAATAATCTTATCTAAATGCAATTTCATTGAGACTAATAATATAGCGTGCATGTGGTGAAGAATAGTTTCAATTATATCCATGATGTTTGAAGAAATTTAGGTGTTATTAATGTTTGGTTTGAATATCGGTCGTAGGATAAAGCATGTTGATGATGTATACTCTACTTTAGAAACATTGCAAGTAATATGTTAGACTTTATTGTATCTTGTCACCAAGACAAAAAAGTCGTGTTGCTCGAATACACAGCTCATGTCGCCTGCATTAGGTTAATGTGATCTTAGTAATTAATTCTGGTTTTTATCATTATTGATGGTGTTGTGAGACAAAGCACATATTAGCATAATTGGATCAAGAATGCTAGAGTGGATAAGAGTTTAAAATAGGTCTTTCTATTCTAATACAATTTGAAGAAGTGTGTCTTAGATCTTTATTGATTTATTTAGACTTTTATATGCATACATCCCCACTTGACTTATTACCTTCATCCCTTGAGTAAACAACCACTATACCTTTCACCTTTCATTAGTTTATGACCCTAGATTGACACATCTAGGTAAAAACTAAGGGACTTCATAAACCAAATACAAACACAAAATTCTATCATAATCTTAAACCACATTTTTACCCAATCACATATAAGCTATCTATATTAATTTAATAGAAATTACATAATAAATAGAGCTTATTATGCAATTGATGTTTTCTAAATATTTTATGAAACATCATCAAGTTAATAGTAAAAATGTGAGTGTTATTGGGCAGTGGGTTTGCTTCCCATTGGTCTCTAGTTTGACTTTGCTCCCAGGTTTAAGACATCTTGTAGGGGCGGGGGATCTCACCCACAGGGGACTTGTCTCACTGGGCAGCTAGGTGGGTCGTGGGACACCCCTGTTGTATAAAAAAAAAAAAATTACTTTCTAAAATAAATGAGATGTCAGATTATTATTGATTGTCAAACTATTTAATATATAAATAAAATATAATTTTTAAAAGTAGACAAAAAATTCACTTGAAAAATATTTTAATGAAAACAAACATATCAATCAATTGCTTGAACTAATTAATCAAATAACATATATTAATCTAAAACAAAATCCAAGTTTACACAATTCTAAGGTTTTAAAAGTTAAGACTATTATATATATCCATAAATTTAATAAACCACCAATTATAAGATTTTATTTACTGAGCTTTCCGCCATACACTCTTCCCCTCCAACAATTAGACTTTATGAGAAATAACCCTACTTTTAGTATTGCTCTCCCTAGATTCCTTTTCCTTCCGAGCTGGGTCGAATACCACAGGCAAATATTTGTTACATCTAAACTTGGAGAGCAGCTCGACCCTGTCGTCACAAAAACCACAATAGCAGAGAACAAAATGATAGAAAAAGAGAAGATGATCTAAAAACATTAACATAACACACCTGCACTTTGGCATAAGTAATTTCACATAGTTTTTGCGAAGTTCTTTTGGACATCAAACTTTTCCAGTGCTGCATATGAAATGCTTTATACACCTTCCAAGTAGCTTAAGCTGACGTAAAATTCACCAAACTCAAAAACACATCTAAGATATTTCAATACGTGCCGTAGCTACAGCTCTGCCTACAGTTTACCAACCCTACGATACACTGAATTCTTAGGGTTACTCGTCCGCTACGAATTTAGATACGTAGATATAGAATAAAAATGAAAGTACTTCCAGATGAATGTGATGGCTGGAAGAATTATCCAAAGAAAGTATCTCTACGATTTTGAAATTATTGAATTTACTATTCATAAGATCAGTGGTAGTAGAAACACAATCTAGAAATCTATATTTTGCTTGAAGATTTTCCAGATCAAACAGCCCCCAAAAGTACTGGGTATTATACTATTTAGTCTGGTATTACCGCTGGATCTATTTGAGATCTGACAAAACAAAAAAAGTATTCTCAACGGATCAAAGGAGATTATTAGACAAATATATCCGATTAGAGCATAACAAAACCCTGGGTTTTGAGAGAAAGTAAATACATAATAAAAAGTAAAAGCATGCAAAAGAAACCTATAATTAGTACATTTTCTCTCTTTGTTGAACGGCGTCCTTTCATCTCTATTGTTGATGACGAGGGGGAATGTTGTAGAGACGTGTGGGATTTGGACCAGGATTCCAATGACTCACCGGATCTTCAATCTGAAGGGCCCAACTCTGCGCCCGTCCAAGGCTGCCTGGGCTCGCTTTGCATCTGCCGCATGAAAGAAAGTTATAAACCCAACCCCTGCTTATTCGGGCTGATTGCCACTTCTTTTACTGCCCCTATACAAACAAGAGCGTTCTGTAATAAACAATAAACTACATCTATTTGATAGCATACGACAAATTAATCGCCAACAATTCACCAACGGAAAATTCACCACCAGTAATTCATCGTGGAAAAATTCACTGCCATGATAAATTAATGTCCAAGTAAAATTCACCGCTGTGGAAAATTAATCGCCATAAATATTTTTTAATATATATTTCTATAACTTTGAAATTTAAAAAAAATAATAATAATTTTCATCTTTGTTACAATTTATTTTGATGTTTATTTTGATATGAATGTTTTAACATGATAATATACTAGCAATCACACCTTAGTGTGCAATGGGTACGCCGAAGAGGTGTGGAAGGTAAAATAGGGAAATTTTGTGTCATAGTTTTTTTCCATACATTTGTGCATTACATGAGGTCAATTGGTAGGAAATTTAGAAAATGATGTTGTTTGTGCAACAAGGGTCTCAATGGAGAAGTGGTAGCTTCAAATTAATAATTGCATTCACTTATAGGGATCCAAACAAGACCTTCACAACCTCTAAATTACGAAGATAATTAGGCTCCATTACTAATAGGCTCATGTTATTTTTGCAATAAAGAGAGAAGGAGAGATAAAGATAGAAAGAGAGAGAGAGGCGGGGACGGGGTGGAGGGAGAAGAGAGAGAGAGAGAGAGATGAAGAGATAATGAGAAAATGATAGAGGGAGAGATCTCCATAAAAAATATGGAGAGATAGAGATAGAAAGGCAAAGATATATAAATATAAAGGTATATGAAGAGCGAGAGGGAGATAGATGTTTAGAGATGGGGGGAGGAAGGTAGCTTGAAGTAGAGATGGAGTTAGAGTTAGAGAAGAACAAAGAGAAAAATAAATAAAGAGATAGAGAGGCATAGAGGAAGAGGGAGAGGGATATGGAAAGGGAAAGAGAGAGGTAGAGATATAAGGAGATATAAAGAAGGGGGAGGGAGAGAGATATAGAGAGATGGAAAGGCATAAAGAATTAGAGAGACAAATAGAGATGGAGAGAGGGAGAGATAGAGATATATTAGAATAGAGAGACAAAAAAGAGGAGGGAGAGAGGGAAATATAGCTCAATGTATAGAGACGAAGATGGAGAGGGAGAGATGTAGGTAGAGGGTGATATAGAGAGATAGATAAGGATAGGGATAGAGATGGAGAGAGAGGGAGAGGGAGAGAGAGATATAGATAGGGAGAAAAATAGAGATAGATAAGAGGAGAGATGGAGGAATGAGAGAGAGAGAGAGAGAGAGAGACTGAATAGAGAGAGGATAGACAGGGAGATATGGAGGGAGGAATGGTGAGATAGAGAGGTGAGAGATAGATAGAAAGAGATAGAAAGAGAAATGGAGATGGAAGGTAGATAATGGAGGTGGATGGATGGATAGAGAGAGAGAGGGAGGGAAAGATAGGGAGATAGAGATAGAGGGCAAGGATATGGAGGAGAAGAGTAAGGAGAGGGAGAGAGATAGAGTGGAGGATAGATATGGATAAATAGAGAGGAGAGGAGAGAGAGACAGAGAAAGAAAGAGGGGAAGGGAGATAGGGGGGAAGATAGAGGGAGGGATGGAGGGGGATGGAGAAGAAGGAGAGATAGAAAGGGATATAGAGGGAGAGAATAAATAGATAGAGGGATGGATGGAGAGGGAGAAAAAGAGAGAGGATAGAGAGGAAGATAGAGATAGAGATGGAGATATATATATATATATATAGAGAGAGAGAGAGAGAGAGATAGAGAGGAGGGATAGAAAGATAGAGATATGAAGTTTTATATATATATATATATATATATATATAAAGGTAGAGAAAGGGAGATGTGTGTGTGTGTGTGTGTCTATATATATATATATACATATCCCTTTCTCTACCTTTATATATATATATATATATGAGAGAGAGAAAGAGAGATAGATATGCGAAGAGAAAGATTTTTATATCTTCTTCTCCCTCTCTATCTCTATGTTTCTCACTGCTTATACAATAAGAATCTTGATATCCCTGTTCAAACTTCTTATGCTTATCAGTAGGTTGTACAATTATCTCTACATTGGCTAATTTTTCTGATTTTCATTTGTCAGGCCATAAAAACACAATCTTCTATTCATGAGCCAAAGCAAGTCTTTTTGTCTAAAGTAAAGGACAACAATTTGCTTGAATGCATCACCTCAAAGCTCAATGTCATTCAAGTTCCTCCAGTGGTATATTTGTTTATCAATGCACCATACTAGTGAATTTAATCAATCATAATATAGTCTACTAATGATTGATTTCATCCTCGACAAAGTGCCTAAAGATATTTTAGGCTTAGATTCAAAGATTATATCTTTTTGTTTCATATTTTTTAGAGAAATCTTTTTTAAGATTTGAAATTTTAGTTGATATGTTTGACGAAATCAAATTGTAGTTGGTATATTTGAAAAAAAAAATTGTATTTATAGATTGCTTGTGCAAATTAGAAACTACATTTTGCTTTTTATTTATCTTGAATAAATCATAAGCAAAAAAAAACTTGTAATCCCTTATAAGTAAATGCTATTGGCACATCGATTTTCAATAGACTTTGGTATGCCTAAATGCTGCTGAAATTTCTCTTCAAAGTCTCTTGTTAAATTTTGTATATGTGTGCTTAGGTAAAATGAATTGCTTTGTTGAATTTGTAGGCTTTGTATTGCGAGTTTCCATAAGTTGATAATTGTGACTTTCTATGCAATTCCCTGATTCTATTTACTAAAATATGTCCTTATTCAATTCCATTCGATTCAATCTTTTTGTTGTACATACACTAATCACTTTCTATCTTTAGCTGAAAGTATGGGGTGCTGCCACAATAATGGGTTACACTTTTTGGGACATCCTAATTTTTGCCTGAAATCACATATTTTTAGAAAATACAATGATTTATGACTTTAAAGGTTCCATTTAAATTATTTTAATTAAAGAGGGATTGATCAAACCCACTTAAATCAAACTCCCTTGGATAGAACCTTGTTAGATTTAAACCATACCTATAATCGAGTCTCCTCTACACCTATCAAAATGATAAAACCACTTTGATTTACCTTGATCAAATGAATTCATTTAAAATTTATGTTTCAGTCTATATCCCTTTATTATAAGCTTCCTAAAAGAGATAATTTAAATATTTTTAATTTGATTATTATATTTATTTTAGTTCGTAATTTGTGGATTTTCTAATGAACATCAAGCTCATTTCACACATTACCTAAAAAAATAGAAAATAGAGAAAAAAATTCTAAAAAATAAGATGTGCCCTAGGTATTGATGTCCTTATTCCAACAAAAATATAATGTTAATTCAAACGAATACAAAAATTCATGGCTGAAGTACACCTTTGTCGAATTATAATTACTAACGTAGGGATTTTCAATGAACATCAAGTTCTTTATTTCAATAATATTAATGTAAAAAATAGAAAAATAGAGAAAAAATTCTAAAAAATACATGTGCCCTGCATTGATGTCCTTATTCCAACAAAAAAATAATGCTAATCAAACCTAATACAAAAAATTTATGTAATGGTGACACCTTGTCGAATTATAATTACCAGGAATGTAGGATTTTCAATGAACATCAAGTTCTTTATTTCACACATACCTAAAAATAGAAAAATAGAGAAAAAATTCTAAAAATACATGTGCCTCTAGGTATTGATGTCCTTATTCCAACAAAAATAATAGTTAATTCAAATGAATACAAAAAATTTATGTGGGTTTAAAGTACACCTTTATCTAATTATAATTACTGCGGAATGTAGTGGATTTTCAATGAACATCAAGTTCTTTTATTTCACACATAAATTTAAAAAATAGAAAAAATAGAGAAAAAAATTCTGTCACATGTGCCCTAGGTATTGATGTCCTTATTCCAACAAAAAAGAATAAGTTAATTCAAATGAATACAAAAAAAGTTATGCGTGTCGAAGTACACCTTTGTCCAAATTATAATTACGCTGACTTGGAAAATTAATTAAAAATATATGTAGCAAAAAATTATGAAAAAATATCCATCCCCTAGATGTTGGTGTGAAAAATTTGTATTTTAAAAATAAGAATTGTATCCTATCAAAAAGTTATGTGGGCCGAAGTAAACATCACTTTTTAAAAATGCTGATTAGTAGAAAAAATAAGTTATTAGAAATTACATAAAATGATTCACAATTTATTTTTTTATTTTTTTTAAAAAATATAATTAGAATCTACACAAAATATCTAACAAATAATTAGTTTGATTCATCTTCAAAACCTTAATGGTTTAGCTGCTATAGGTGTAAGAAAGTGAATGTCTGGTAAAAAATCCTAATTTTCATGTCAAGTTTGGCCAAAAACTGTAACCCATTATTGTGGGATCACCCTATGGACATTTGCTAAATAGTTTAGGTTGTATGCATTAGGCAAATAACCATAAAACCTTTTGTCTTGTGTAGAAGTGCTCAATAGCCTTGTGCCCTAGCTTGAAAACAAAAAGATAGGTTTCCTCCAAATTTGTACCACACACTCAAAGAAATTCTGCTAGGTAAGGGAATACATCATTTCTACCCTTCAAATTCAAAAACGGGTTTAACTTGCATGCTGTTCTGATTTGTGTTGTTTTGAAAGAGAAAAATTAAAATGCTAAAAACTGTTTATGTCAAACTTAAATAAAAATGTAGATTTCTGAATTTCCTTCTATTTTTCTTACTTAAGATTGCCCAAGGCCGGATAAACAAAGGATATTCAAAAATTCATTTATGTTATTTAATTTAATATTTTGATATTTATATTATAATAAAAGGAACTTTATAAAGCTCTCTTTTATGCAAATAAACAAAAAACTATCTAATTTCAACGTTAACTTTGAAGTTTTGAAATAAAATTAAAAACCCTAAACTTCAACATGGATATAAATGAAAATGGCAATCTAAAAAATAAAAACAGAAAACAACTATCTAACCGTTTTTATGTATTTTTTGTGGAACTCTAAACCCAAAGAACTCAGCTATCTTGATTCTAGATTAGGCCCAAGTCACACTGGAGATGGAGATGTGTTCCCAGGAAACATTGCTCATATACCTATTCTCTTATATTGTGCCTATCCTTACAATGTCAAGGGCCATATATAGGTGCCTCAATTGAATCAAATACAAGGGGACAAGAATCCTGGTCATGTCTCTACAATAATCCAAGCCTCTTAAAGTTTCGTGACACTTTGTATTGTACTACTGGTCTGGCCTGCTAGAACTCATCATAGTCTGCCTGAGTGCTCTGTTCTGCCTCCTATGTATCGCCTAGGCTATATATTAGTCAGCTCTAAAGATTTGGATGAGATATCAAGCTACTAGTAATTATCATTATGATAGTTATGTGATTTTTAACTCAGCAAGACAGATCTTAACATGGTTAATTTTGGATATAAACAGATTTAGACTACTGTTCGTCAAGTGCTTTTAAAAAAGCAAACTTATACATAGAAGTGTGAAACTATCCAAGTTCTTCGATTTTTGACATGATATCAAATTAAGTAATTAAATGACAAAAATTAATAACAAAAAGTGATAGAAAACGCATTAATTTAGTTTGGAGAAATCCGATACTCCAAAACTCTAGCAGTTTGGGGTTGTTCTTCCTTATCTCAAAACGAGCTCTTCTTCAATGCTTGTACAAGTTTGCTCAACACTGAAACTTACTTGAGAGAACTTATTTCACTGAGCTAATGTAGGTCAACAGGAGTTGTAGAATGATTGTAATTGAGTGTACCTTATTTGTCCTTTTTGGGCAAATTTGCTAGTAGCATGCAGCCCAGATTAAGCTGGAGGCGAATGTGCCCACTTCACCCTCTTTGTGTTTGATGCATACTTTGCATATTTTACTGGTTATTCATGTTCTTTAGTGTGTGCCATACAAATGCCTCCATAGTTCTAATATAGCTGTAAAGGTCAATTGAAGTAAGGAGAAAGAATGAGGGAGTAATTCAGATAGGCATCTACTTAAAGCCCTCATGCAAGGGAATTTCAATCAAGGTAGCTCTAAAACAAATCAAAATTTTTGAATTTTCCAAGGAATTAGAGTAGATATCTTCTCCAAATGTTTGTTTCATTCAACTAAGTTAGGGAGCGAGGAGAGGCTTGGAATTAATGAAATGTGTAATAATTTTGCTTGGCCTGAAATCCTTCTCCCCTCATTCTAAAACTTATTGGTCCTATTATCCTTTCATGAATTTAGAACACAGTTGCATAATACACATTCTTAATGATCCATACTTTTCGAAACACCAAAAAAATAATGATAACTAAGATTAGCATAACATCAGAATAAAGATAAATATATCCAGACAGAGTAACACCAACAAAACACCCTTCCACCTCCACTAACAGATACGACAGTTGGATCATAACACACATCAAGCTTCAAAATCTCCCTAAGAGACCATGTTAAGCTCCAGGTGCAACATCCTTGCCCTGCAAATACCCACCATATTTCCTACCATAATTATACAACCATGAAAGAACATAAAACACTGCAAGACCAAACCCCCTGCAGAAAACAGACCTGCAGTTGCCACAAAGAGTACTGTTCCCACAGGTATCAATATGGGACTGGTGGCCTTTAGGGAAAGTGGATTGGCAGTTTCATCAAACAACATCCAAATCCAAAATTAGAGCTAAATTTGATGTCTTGATCAATTGTTATGAAATATATATGACTTGGTGTCTCAAATTTGGTTAGTTATTACTGTATAATACCATACCTATTGATGGATATAATTTCCAGTCATGAGCATGTGCTACATTTAACAAGAGCTCTTGTTGATATCTTTGTAGTGATAAAGGTTAGGCTTTTAAAAGTGACATCATGGTATTACTAATCATTATGCAATTATGCTTTTTGAGTCCATATTTCATCATTTTGGTTTGCAGACAATTATAGTTCATTTGTCAATTGGTTTGTTCCTTTAAATAAGAGCCAATGATGCTTGCACCAGCAAAAGCCAACATGCACGGCTTTGGGCTAATGTCCCTAATGAGTTATCTTAAACACTAATTTGCAGTTAAAGATTGGCTAAAAAGCTGTCAATAAAATCAGTGAGCTATTGAATCAGATTAATGAGGCTAACCACTAGGAATGCACATGTAAAAGTTTTTGCATGAAATCCTAATGGAACTTCTACAGTTGAAAATGCTGGTGTAGCGCTCACACTGTAAATGCTCTATAATCGGCCAATTTCTTAAATATCACTCTACAATAGTTAACCCAGCTGCAGGGCAGGGGAGACATGTCATCACTAATTTTCAGTTTAAAGTGAGCTGACAATCTATTTGATGAGTTGTATTGGAATGCAAGTTTTAATCTCTAAGATAAATTTGCTTGCTTAAAACTTGTCGTATCTGTAACAAAAAAATGATTCCATATGTAGCCTCTAATCAGCCAATTTTCTCAAAAAAGAAACCTAAAACCAATGAAAACGGAGGCAGGGAGAAACTGAGGATAAATTGAGCACTACTTTTCAGTAAGAGCGCTCTAAGAATTTAATCATTTTGATATTGAATTCGGTTAACATAACCATCCGAATGCAATCCACGTTTTAGCTCTAAGACTTAATTTCTCAGCTCAATTAAATAGAGTTAGCCAAAAATTGAATATCCAATGGCCTAAATCATCACATATGAAGCCTCTGATCAGAAAATTTATATCAAGATAGCTAAAAAAAGATTAAAACCAAAGCACGGTCGAAGACTTTCGTCTTGGAGCAGAGCGAAATTGAGGCCTAGAGTTGAAAATAATGGATTAAGGCTATAATCGGACAATTTATCGCTGTGGGATTCTTCCTTTTCCTTATGCCTATCTCTCG
>VDFB02267295.1:0-12169 GCA_007258455.2 Sequoia sempervirens
TCAATCAAAGTCCCTTTGATTGAAACTCAATGTATTTGATGTAAAAGTTTTGGTAAAATTATTCTATTTATCCAAAAAGTGGGATACACTATTTGAGTTCACCAAGTCATATATATAATTTGTATATATATAACTCAATGTATTTGATGTAAAATTTTGACAAAAATTTACGTCGAATACATTGAATTTCAATCAAAGGGGACTTTGATTGAACCCCCTTCCATTGAACCCAATCAATAGCCATGTGGTGCCCCATGTTCAGGTGGTATTGAATTTAAGAGATTTTTATTGAAGTTTCTTAGAGTAGATAAAGTGAGGCTTGAGCACAAAAATAGGGTCTAACCTTGTTTTTTGACACTTGCAATTTAGAAGATAACAAGTCAAATCCTTGCACAATGAGTCAACTACTTTTTCTCAACCCTCTTTCTAGGCATTTCTTTCCTTTCCTAATTTTTGTGTATTTTTAAATATTTGAGATTTTCATAATATTTTTTAGGGTTCTATTATGAGGCCCCAATTGAGAGAAAAAATAGGAGAAATAATACAACAAAGCATACTAAAAACATGTATTAACTACTCATGTAGGTGTGCAATAGGCTAAAAAATACACAAGAACACATTAAATAGAACTAGTAACAATAACATAAACAAATATACAAGTAGAACCCAACATCATTAACTCATTGGGGCGTAACTAGTGAAAGCACAAAAAGACACATATTGAACCAAGACAAAGCATAAAAACTAGCAAATGTTGAATCCATATTACAAGGAAAAACACAAACTCATTATAATTCAAAGAAACCCTAGTGGACAATAATAGAGCTTCCTAGAAAAAAGCTTCCATTGATCAATTTATTTATTATAAATATCATCCCAAATACTTTAAGTTTCTTAATCTTTAGTAACATTAATATTGCGAGATCTTCCCAATCATCTAATTTAATTATTTTAACTAGTTCTATATATCTCAAAAAGTAAAATAATTTTTTGTTCTCTAGTTGAGGGAGTGTGTGGCCATTGACAAACTTCAACAATCATTTATTGCAAGAAATGTACAAGTGTTTGATCACTAAGTGTATATCCTAAGAAATTCCCTTAAGTTTCTTGTGCATTCTATTCTAAAGGTTAATTACCTCCTTGTGATGGTCTTAAATACCTAAGCATTCAACACACCTAAGGGCAACTCCATACCATGTATACCTAGAACTAGGTTCTCTTTAATATCTTTTTTTGTCTACACTTCTCCAAACTATTTTTCATATGTATATTTTGAACCAAAACCCCTAGTTTTTATTTTAAGTTTTCTAAAATAGTCACTTTAGAGAAAAACATACCATGCTCATTAATGTCATCCTTACTAAGAATTAATTTTACTACTTTTAGTATAAACACATTAGAATAGTGGAAAATCCATTTTAGCCTATGGTTGAAAACTCACCCTTTGTAAAGAGGGTTTCAATGCAAGTCAACACCTCTCCCTATCATTAAAAATACTCATGCGACTAGCCATAAAAATTGCAATTACACCATCCAAAACTCAAAGTAAAGCATGCCAATAGACCATGTAAATAATATTATCTAATTATGGGAAGAGTTCATATATGAGGCACCTTATACCATGCAACTAGACACACATATTTAAAATCATAATTAGAAGAGAAGGTAGAAACATGCCTAGACATTACACATGTGATGCCAACACATCAATCTTAGTTAATCACATTCCATATATAATGTATGGGTAAAAGTATAAAGTTGTGTCACACTTTTAGTCAATTTATCAACACAAGTCAATTCAAGTATTTCTAACTAAAAATATATTTTGGTCAAACATATGATCTTGTAAGATTCATTCTAGCTAAGTTAGATATATTTACAACTTTTCCAACTAAAATTGTTCGCTAAATGCATATGTAGCACCACTTTGAGGCCAATTTTCCAAAAAAATAGATTTATTTAAAAATATCGATGTTTTAACAATTTCTACTCATGTAAATAATATTTCTAAAATATAAAAATACTCTTTTGTAGATCCATAAGTCTAGTTTTCAAATATATATATTTTAATAATTAAATTATTATTTATATTTTTTCTTTTATTTTTACTAAAAGTAGGTTATCAGCACAAAATATTAGGTTGATTATCATGACAAGGAAAAATAGTAAAACTTATTATTTTTTTTTGAAAAAAATATGATGCACTAGATAAGAGAATCTATATCAAGAGGGTATATCTTTTTTTTCATTTTAGATAAATAGATAATATGAAAGTTGACATCAAATGGAAACAACTATGTTTTAATACACACACATTTAAATATTTATTTAAAAATATATATTTATCAAAATTGAAAAAAAAATTCATGCACTAAAGTTTCAAGTTATAAATACACAAAAAATTTAGGGAGAACAAAAAAAATTACTATATAAAGATTGATGTCTCATGTGATTTTATTTTTCAGCATTTTTTGAGTAACTAACGTATAGTGTCAATTTATAAAAAACTATATTCAAATAATTTTTTAATTTTTTTTAGAAATACAAACATAAAATATACTAAAAATGAAATATTTCATTAGTTTACATCATTTCAAAATTCAAAACATATATGTCACTTTTTAGTGATTAAAGTTTAAAAGTTGGATCAATGTTCGCTGTTTCCTTTAAAATGTGTAGCACAACTTTATGCTTTTACCTGTATACAAAATAATAAATGATCTAGCCTACAATAAAATAACACCCAAAAATCATGATATGTGATCATCATCTATTAGCTTCTAGTTAGGCCTTCCTAATCAATCATGTCATGCAATTTTTTTTAAAATGAGACAATATAAAGATTTATCGCCAGATTAGACAAAAGATCAACAACTTTATCTTCCTATCAACAATGGTGCACCTCCACATAATCAAATTTCCTTAAATTCCAAATTATAACTTATTACAGATTATCAAAGTTTCTAATTCAAGTGATGTTTCTTTCAAACATTTATAACTATTAAAGTATCTCCTTGCATAGTGATATTTTAGTAATCTTTGGAGTGTACTAAAATAAAAATAGTTAAAAGCACTTCCCACTTATAATCATTACTAGTTTTGATATCTAGATTATGAGAACCAACAATCACAAAATTATGTATATAACATCCCTTAACATATAATTAGACACCTTAAATTAAAGTCCACATCAATCCTAAAACATTATTTGATTATTAAGCCAAATACACTTATTTTCTCTTTATATTTTATGTACTTAATTATTCCAATTTCCTTTTTCTAATTTCAACTCCTAATTAACTAATCTAAATTAATTATATTTATAAAATCTTTAAATAAACCTTTATTAGTAAAATAAATATTTTATAACACTTCACAAAATTTCCTCCATATACAACAATACTTATATAACATGTAAGTATTTGTATATAATTATTATGCTAAGAGTGAAAATTATAGTTATATTAGGAGGGATGTGAGTGTTGGTATGAATGGGGTTATTTTGTAACTAGTTATTGGTAGGGGCCTATTCATTTATTATAAGTTTACTTAGGAGTTAAGTTTCTTGGTTGGCATTTATAGAGTTGCTTATAGTAGGGCCATACATCTCATTATTTACTTTTAGTTATCTGGGCATTTTAATAGATTCTCTCATGCATTTAATATTTTATTGAGGTTATTTATGACTTAGTTGTCTCATGTGATATGATTAAGATGTGTACTTGGCATGATCTTATCTAATCCTATCTCTCTCTTTTCCTATCTAAACAAGGGCTTCATATGTGCTTTTCCATAATTATTTTGGCATATACATCTCTAATAATATGATATTTCTACCATTTCTCTCTTGTGGAGTTATTCTATCTTTTAAAGAGTGATTAAGGGTTTTGAGGAGTTCACCATAAACTCCTACATGATATCAGGCTTCAATCACAGAAGACTTTGCCCAAATCTAGGGACCAATCTTGGCATGAATGTTTTTCTAGATGTGAGTTGGGGTCTTGTGAAGGCCCCACCATTGAATCCTAGAGCATCAAAAGAAAGTCAAGATCGACTTTTGTTTGTCAAAATTTGACATATTTTATCAAATCTATAACACGGGTTTTATGCAGAGCCATTTTTTATTGGAGCCATTTTCATTTTGCTTCAAAATATGGCTTCCCATTCATTTGTAGGAAAAATGATTTATGGGTTTTGTAGGTAGAATTGAAATAGATTATTTGTCTTTTAGATTTTGCATATCTTCAGGCATATCTGAGAGAAAGCTGCTGTCAAAAGTGTTGCACATCGACATAACAAGTTGAAGTTCAAAAGAAATTTAGTTTTCATCTTCTACTTCTTTGGATTGAAAAATATTTTGGGGTTTTATTTTTGGCATCAAAATATTATTTGGGTATCAATTAGTTTTTGCATGCCAGAAGTAAATTTTCCAAAAATTAAATTAGAAGGGTCGTGTCTACATTGTCGGCTGGAACAGTTTATCCTTTAAAAAAAAAAAATCATAACTTGAGCATACAACATCCATTTTTTGAAAACTTTATATCATCAAAAATTTGATTCCATCCTCTACACAAATTTGAGGTTATTTTTCATCATGAAAGCAGATGTAAACATTCATCAGTGCATGCACTATTTCCTTTTTTTGTGTGCATTAGGTTTGCATTTTCTTTGCACTTCATTTTAGTTTTAGATCATTTGTCAATCAACTGTTGCTTCATAAATTCCAGAGTTGTGATAGTTTGTGAGTTTTCTAGTGTTCCTTTGCATCAAGTATGCTATTGCTTTATCATGATTCTGAACTTGAGTCTTTGAGTGACTCTAATGTGGTTTCTAGCAAACAAAATTATCTTTTGTTGCTTGTCAAATTGAGGATTCTAGTGTTACTCTACATTGTATTTCTAGTGCTTCTCTTTGTAGTAGGTTATCTCATTAGGGGGGGTGTTGTATTATCTCTCTTATCATCCTTTGTGTGGATAGAGATTGATTAGATTTGTGATGGATATTATTATTGTATTTATCTCTCTTTTGGGGGAGGAGTTTTGTTCCACCGGGTTTTCTCCTTTTCTTCGGTTGTGAGAGATTTCTTTGCATTGCATTTGTACATGGGTACCTAACATGACTTTGTAGCCAGGACCCATCCTTGTATCATTTGAATAATAATCTACTCCCTAATTTGCACTTATAGGTGGTGTTGGTGTGAATGGTTAATTATTTCCTAACTAGTTATTAGTGAGGACCTATTCACATTATTATTAGTTTACTTAGGAGTTAAGTTTCCTAGTTGTCATTTCTAGAAGTTAGTTATAATGGGCCATGTCTCATTATTTACTCTTAGTTATCTAGGCATTTAATAATTCTCCCGTGCATTTAATATTTGCATTGAGGTTGTTATGTCTTAGTTGTCTCATGTGATATGATTAAGACACTTGGCATGATCTTATCTAATCCTATCTCTTTCTTTTAGTGATAACTTTAAGAAACCTCCCTCAAGAAAAGATATAAAATCTTGGTGAAAATTTTATTTTTGTACAAAAATATATTAATTTCTATTGGTGAATCTTTCCCTTTTTTTGAAAAAAATATTAATTTTACTGGTGATTTTGTTTACATCACTAAATTTTTGTAGAAAATTTTGGCAAATCTCGAAAAATAATAGGAAAATTAATTAATTATGATGGTGAATCGATCCAATCAAAAAATAATTCTCATGGAAAATTAGGGGCCTAAGGGTGGAAATTGTAGATGGGTTTAAGGGGTAAACTATAATATTTACTTTTCATCATTGTTTTAAAATATAATAAAATGACCCTCATTGTATTCTGTACGGTAAAATGTACCCGCATATGTAATTCTCATGGGGCCCAAAATTGGTTTTGGATCATTGATCTAATGACCCTCGTACTATGAGAGGTGAAATGCACCCATGATCTATAATACTCATGAGACTTAAAATTGTGGGCCCCATGAGTATTACAGATCATGGGTACATTTTACCTCATGGAATACAATAAGGGCCATTAGATTATATTGTAAATCAATGGTGGAAAGTGGAAATTAAAGATTAGAAACATGACCCTAAAGCAACTAATAATTATGATATAATGTTGGCGAATTAATATATATTTTTACTATAACTTATAAAATTTAGGTGACTCTAATCTAATCATGTATCAAATATTGTGCTGAATTTTCAAGTTAAATTTTTTAATAAAATTTTGTAAAAATGTGGCGATTCAAGTCACGTTATAGCTCGAACTATTATCCAATTTTAGATTCCCAAATTTCAACTATTAGCTAATTGGTGAATATTAGCCACTAAAAAAATCACTACTCTCCTTGCCTATATAAACAAGGCTTCATATGTACTTTTCCATATTCAGTTTGACATTCTTACATCTCTAATAATAGCATGATATTTTTTCCATTTCTCTCTTGTGGAAGTTATTTTGTCTTGCAGGTGATTTTGGGGTGTTTGAGGAGTTCACCATAAACTCCTATAGTGAGAGCTTGTGTACATAAAAATATCTTTTTAAATTACTTTTAGGACTAATAAATCATGAGAATTAATTATATATAATTATGCCTTCATAATAATTTATTAATTAAATCATTTTTTTGGTTGTTGAAGTTATCCCATGACATTCACCAAGAAAAAAATTATAGGGTGGGTGTGAAAAGACAGGGGGACCAAAAAGGGGTCTTAAGAGGCCACTTTTTTTTTTTTGTTGTTGCTAAAATCAGGAAAGACTGACCTTGGATGACAAGTTGAAGATAGTAACACTCAAAATTTTAAGATGCAACCAAAAAAATCATATTGCTCTAAATCTACTTTCTAAACTAATAAGTTTTTTAATGGTAGAGATTAAGGGGTTAAAAAAGGGGGCCCACACAAATTAGTCCTGTTTTAAAAAAAAACATAACATGGAGTTTGGTGTGGCCCCCGTAAAACGTTGATATTTTTTAGTATTTCAAAAATCACTTCGGTGAGAAATTAGCTACCACCATGTAGTTTATCCCTTTTTTTTACAATTGTTTTAATGAATAAATGATTTTTTATTAATTTTCAAAGTGGACACATCTTGAAAAGAAAAAATGTGAGTGTGCTCCCCCTATTTTTTTTGAAAACTGATTGAAAATAAAAATTTACTTGAACATGTGTATAATGGAGTCTACTTTTCAAAAATGTAATTTATTTAAAATTTTGATGAATGGTTAAAAAATAAAGTGAATAAATACCATGTATGTACACACACATATGTATGTATGTATATGTTAGTTCTTTTTATATTTTTATTTAAAATAATAATTTAACACATAATAAGTGATACAAGATGCCCTTAATAAAATTTATATATCATAATGATTTATACTAAATTTTTTTTTATGTCAAAATAAAATTGAAAATCTAAATTTTCTATATTTATAATGGTATTTTTCTAGAATTTTTTTATGTACCTAAATATTATATATATTCATTATTAATATTACACAATTCTAATTAATCTTGGAATTATAGAAATAATAAAAGTCCAATAGGGAAAAATTATCTTTTCCAATAATATTATTAATTTTTGTCTTATTCAAGTAATTATTATGAGAATAAGTTATATTTTTATTTAAAAGATTGAGATTAGCATAAATATATTAAATACATATATTTAAAAGATGTAAAGAGATATATCTACCATTTAAGACATACATATTAAATTTGTTACTTAGAATAAATGACAATCTTAAATTATAGTCAAGTGCATGTTTTAAATAGACACATTTAAAACAAAAAGATATAAATTTATTTTTTATTCATTTAAGAGTTTTTTTTTTTGATAAAAGGAAAAGCCTATATATATATATTTATAATGCTTAAAGGATTACAAAAATGCTAGAATTATAGTACTGCCATATTATCAAAATGCCCCATATAGTGGCAAATGTGATAGTTTCAACAACATTATCAAAAGCCCCATATAATGGCAAATGTGGCATCGACAGATCTGAATCAAAATCAAGCTTCAGTAATTTGCATTCATTACATAGTGAAAACTTGCAGGTAATCATGTTTATCAAAATTTACCATGACATGCCAACCCAATATCTTGTAATATTTGAATAGTTTGAGCTTTTCAGATTGACATGTATATCAAAAAATCCAAAAAACAAGACAATATACCGATTTCAACATGAGAGGAAAAAGGAATATGAAAATAGTTCTTCCAATGACCTGAATTTGTAGAGGTATCTACCCTGCCAATGTTTAAATTGAGGCCACTACCTCCTTGGTGTTCGCTAACCTCCATTGCCCAATGCTCGCTGGAGCATCCTCCCTACAAATGTTTTGATCAGAAGCATTTCTTCCATGACCTTCACCCACTTCTGCATCCATTGGAGAATTTAGAATGTCCCTGGCTAAAGCCATAGCTCTAGGACCATGACGAATGTGGTGTGATAGGATGAAAGAAACTACAAAATATTTCTCCTTGCATTTGTCCACCATCACTGGGCCGAGCTCTTGAGTGTGGGTGTTGAGAACCCTGTATAATGTCCAAGGATCATCATTGTGAAGGCCTTTTTTAATTTCTCCATAGACCTCTTTGTATGCCAATTTTTTCCTAAGGTAGTACTTTGGAAAAAGGCCACCAACGTAAGCCTTTCCTTTCTCCAGTTTATAAGCTTAAGTTGCCTGAAGAAGCTCATTATCATCAAGATAATTTAAAGAAACTGACTCTTGAACTGCAATTGCTAGAAATTCAAAAGATTGCACCATGTCCATCACATTCGACAGGAAGATGGAGAGAACTTGTGTAGGGAATAGTAGCCTGGGAGAGTTCGGGCATAACACCTCATGGCCTATCACAATTGTAATGCTATCCAGAAGACTTGGACACCTGACACTCTGAAGACTTTAGACAATTGAAATTATGTTGCCTCATCTAAAAAAGGAAGTTCCCCCTCCCTAATTTGCACTTCAATCCTAAAATTTTTGTGCAAGTATTCCATCCTATGCTGACATAGAGTGCAAAAATGATCTTTGAAACTTAAACACCTTCGACCCAAAACTAAAAACACTGAATTTGGAGAACCCAAATGAAACCCAAAAATTTCAGTTATGAAAACCCAATTTGAGAAATGAAACTGACAAATTGAAGACATGCACACAGCAATTTTGGAGGAGAAAAGGAAGATTTACCCTTAACATAAAGTCTTTCATCCATCAAACACCTACAACGCCATTGAAAAACTAGCAGCAAACCCTACAAACCAACAACTTTCAATGTCAAAAGTACTTGCAATGAATAGCTACCCATCTTCTTATAAAACAAACTATCTGTACGATGGCTACTGGAACTTATCATGAATGTTACTCAGCTTGCAAGAAACTTGATGGCACTAGACTATGTCTTCCTTGAATTTGCACAAGGAAAATATTTGTAAAGGCTTAAAAGATATTCCAAATTATTACAATTAGTGAGGTGTTAATACGTTGGGCAGGTGTGTATTACACTTGTAATTATGAAACTTGATGGCCTTTCAAGAGTTTTCCAGTTGTGTGCTTCAAATCCATGCGACTTGATCATACATCACTACTTCTCCTTCTATTATTATTATAAATTACAATTATTATTTTTTCCTAATTAAACTTTAAATATATACCTTCTTTAATATCTAATATTTTAAATAATAATAACATTTATTTAACAAATACATCTATCTCTAATACAACAAATACATAGAATTCACTAAAGTTAGTTACAATTTGAAAGGTGCAAGGTGCATATTCATTCAAGGCTTGCATGCATTATATAAAGCTTCACATCACCTTATACAATATGATTGATTGTGTTAAATATGAGCAATAATGGTACCTTTCCATTTTCCCAAACTATTATTCTAATAAGAATGAGTTTTAGTCAAAATTTAGGATTATGTTAAAAATGCGAAGGCATTACAATTTTATTTATTTATCTTATAATATGATTATATTTGTAGGCCCTTAAAATATGCATGCATTTCAATTCACCATTTTAATTGAATAACCTTCATTTAATTAAATATAACATTTCATCCTTTAATTAAATAGATTCACTTTATTTAATTAAATCATTATCTCATTTGATTAAATAGATCAATTTTTAATCAAATCCTAACATTCCATCTTTTGATTAAATTCAATCTTCTAAGGTCATCCATTTAAATTGAATAAATTAACTTTATTTAATTTAAGCCTATTATTATCCTCTTTGATTAAATGATCAAGCCTTTTTAAATCTGGAAAAACCACCGTCATCTTTGAGTTTTAGTTTAAATCTCTAAATCCTAAGTCAAATGGGTCAAATCACCTAATCCCTCACTAAATTAATCTAATCCTAATTAATCTAATATAATCACCCATCACATCTTCTAGGTTTTCCCACTTGCACAAATAAATCAATTAACTCATTTATTAAAATCCTCATTTTCCCTCAATAGGGGCATCTTTAGGAATGTTCCCTCAGAAGTTTGAATTAAAGGATTGACATGTTGCATCCAATATAGAAGCATTTAAAGGATCTTGGATATAACTTTCCAAGGGATCAAAGAGCTGACATTTAACTCATCTTGTCATCAAATTCAAATTTCAATTCTCCCCTCTTTGGCACATTGACCAAAATGTGTTTATTCCTCAACCTATCACAAGTTGACAAGTGGCTCCTTCCTATTGGTGGATCTTTAGTCCCACATCCTCCATGTTTAGCATTCTTTTATCCTTCTTGGCTATAAATAGAGGCCTCCTCTATTGTATTAATCCTCCACAACTCATCATCTTGATCATCAACATATCTAGAGCTTATCAAGGATTGGGAAAGGGATTTTTTCCACAGAAGCACCAATCCACTATGAGATAGGGTTTGGTCATGTTATTGTGCTTTGAATTCTAGTATTCTTGTTGTTTGTTTGCATTATGAATCATGATTCAATATTTCATAGGAGTGCTTGATTTACTTTTATTTTATTTTACTAATGATATTGTTGGTATTTGAGATAAATACATAAAATTGCTCTAAAATGAAGCTAGAAGGAGGGCTACACATGTATGACAAAGTGATTTGTTCAACCAATGTTTTCATTTATGGTTAAAAAATTAATCGCATATGGCCATTTTTTTACTTATTCATCTTTCTTTAGATCTTGTTACAATAGGTCCCAGTCATGTGATTAATTTTATTACAGATTTCACTTACACCTTATAATATTGAGAGATGGGTTTTTTTTTTTCTTCTGATGGTTCATTACTAGAACATTGAAAGAAAAATCCACATTTTTTTAGTGTGAATGTTCCTGTCTTTGAAAATTTCTATCTTTGAAGGAAATTACTAAGGGATTCAGTTGTTTTTCATTTAATGACAAATTCATTCTAGACTTAGTTAAATTTATGTGTTGTCCACATTTTTTTATTCTTGGTTTGATGATCATTTTTGAGAGTTTGTTGCATAAAAATTTAAGCCTATTTTAATTAACCATAGTGTTTTGAGAATACACTAGGTGCGATGTGAAGGAGGTTTAAGCATGTTTATTTCATTATTCTGCCTTGTCTATGCTTCCAAAACTTTAAATACATTGAGGCATTGTACCTTCAAGTATTGTAGTTGCTTTCACCCATGATACCTTCATCAATGGTTGCCAATACAAGTACCCAATCCAAGAGCCATATGATGTAGAAGCCTGTGAACTATATCCTGCCATTAATTATCCTACAATTGAAGTTTTTTTCAACTAGTACTTGTAAGAAGATAGGCAGTCCAGTCAGTCCATTATGATTCAGTTATAGAAATAAGAAACCTTGAGTTCAATCTATTAATATTATTTTATCTTCTTAGTATGTATCTCAAAGTACTACCAATTATAGGGGTGTGAAATGTAGTGGCAGTCTACTCGACTTTTGTCCACTGTGAACATCATGGATCGATCAATGTGACTTGCTTTGGTATCTAAATATTTGTTACGTGCTAACTTGGAGAAGTCTTTATGCAGATCTTGTCTTATCACAAAGCATTAGAATCTATTTTATTTCACAGCTGTTATTTTGAAATCCCTCCATTTAATATTGCTGCTTCTACTATCAATATCGTTGCTGATCTTTTTTGTATTACAGTTTCTATCATTAAAGTGTAGTGTTATAAAGAGAAAATGT
>VDFB02267296.1:0-18342 GCA_007258455.2 Sequoia sempervirens
GTCCCTCATATCAAAATAATTTGGGATTTTGTTCAATATGAACTCACTATATAGTTTCCTAAGAAAATACTGTGGGACTTCACAATTGTTGCATGATGGGTAATCAAAGACCATGTACCACCTATCATAGAAATAGTTCCTAATTTTTTGGTGGTGGCACCAATGAATAGGAAACCTCTTCGCATTGAGGGTAAGATTTTGATTTGTGCGTGGGTCAGTGAATAATGAGCACAAATCACCTTTTGTAATTTTTAAATCCTTTACATCTTCATATGATAGTTTATCCACATAATAAGCCCTAGCCCCCTGCCTCCTATCTTGCCATCTAGTTATGTGTTTGCTAATTGAATCTACATTTTTAACATATCTTTCAATGAACTTGCTAGGGTCATTCTTTCTATGGTTGAACCATTTGAATCACTCAACCGACTAATTAAATCCTCAATTTTTTTTTGTTTTTTCTCAATTTCACTCATTGAATTTTATTAGAGATTGCGGGGAGGGTGTTGTTGAGTATTTTGTTCTTGAGGATTTGGTTGCTCTTCTTGTTGAGGATTTTGAGGATTTTCAGGTTGATTTGCATCTCATACAAATTCAAAAAAATATATATCAAATACAACCTAAAACTAACAAATTCAAAACAAAAAGCAAACAATCCTTACCTCTCACACCTCCACCTCATCGTTGTGCCATCCTTGTGAAGAAATAGCAACCGTTGGTGAATATTTTTGCACAATACCTCCTCCTAGAATGCGAGCACGAAAAATGGGGGTTTTGGCCATGGGCACAACAAAAAACATAATTGAAATGAAGAATGAATGAGTTTCACTTTTTTTTTCTTTTAACATGTAATAACACGAGCACGTTATAACATGCTCGCATTATGACTTTTCAAAACTTTTTTTGAAAGTGGCCACAAATTGGCTACCCATCTCCATGCACCCACCCAAAGACAAGGTGTTATGTGATATAATCCCTATGGATGTGTACAATGTGTTATTTTTTAGGCCTTGGAAATATGATAGAAAAACAATGCATGATGGTAGGAAGAATGTCTATGTTTTAGAGAAGGATGGAGTTACCTATACCTTAGTACATTTGAAGGAAGAAGATAAAGACTAAAAGGTTGGATCAAGTGTGGTGATAGTGGATGAAAAAGAGCTTCTAAAGACAATGGAAGAGCAAGAGATAGGTTGTGCAGTGATGACCAAACCTAGGACTGTCATAACAACAACAAGAATTGATGAGTTGCCATGGGAGATTCAAGACATGTTGAAGGGTTATGCAAATATAATTGTTGATGAACTTCCTAACTCCTTGCCTCCAATGAGAGATATTAGTCACCATATAGACTTTATACCAAGGGTTAGTCTACCAAACAAAGCAGCCTATAAGATGACACCCCAACAAAATTAAGAATGTAAGATATATAAAGGAAAGGATGATGTCAAAAAAAGTGATACAAACTGTAAACTTGTTTGGAAGGTTAAAAATGATAGGAATTTGGATGCTAAAAGAAACAAAGTTGATATGAAGGAAATTGCAGAGCTGAATGAGCAATGCTTGATGAAGGAAGGGCATTCAGAGGAGTAGAATTTTCAAACTGACCTAAAGATGGAAAATGGAAAATTAATATAGCTGAAACTACAAATGGAGCAACAAATGAAAGTTGCAAATGACAGTGATTTTGATACAAAAAGTAACAAGGTTGGTATGAAATAAATTTATGGGAATGAGCTAGAGAAGATGAACACAAGTAGAGTGTCATCCAAGAGGTGTAAGATTTTTTCAAATGCAAGGCACATTAAGTGGGTTGAGTACCTCAAAATTTACACTTTCACAATCAAACACAAGAAGGGGAAGAGTAATAAGGTGTTTGATGCTTTGAGTAGAATAACATTTTTGGTGCAAGAAATTTAGTTACAATGTGTTGGGATTGAATCACTCAAGGAGGTGCATAAGGATGATGATAATTTCAAATAGTTTTATGAGGTTTGCAAGCATCCTATTAGCACTAATAGGGAGAAGTGGCTAGATTGTCTTATACAACATGGTCTATTGTTTAAGGGAGCACAATTTTGTGTGCCAAAATGTTCTAGAAAAATTGCAGAGGGTGAACAATTTGCAATTGTCATTCAAGATATTCATCAACAAGTGAAATAGCAGCTCCAAACAAATGTGGAAAAGTATAAGAAAAAGGAATATTTGAAAAGAAGAGAGGTTAGTTTGAAGGTTAGAGACCTTGTCTTAGCATATCTTAGGAAGAAAAGGTTTCCAAAAGGGGATTCTAATACCGATGAAGGAGTAGATGTATAGAAGATATCAGATGTTGATTGGATAAAGGACCTACCACCCCCAAACCACCAGAGTTAGAGTGTATTCTTGACACTCAAGAGAGCAAGAAGACAAGAGGAAATCAATGCTTTTAGTATTTGGTTAAATGGAATCACCTTACATATGAGGATGCCACATGGATGAGAGAATCAATAATCATCAAGCATGGGAGAATAGTTGCAAACCTCCTCTCAAGTGGAACCTAACATTTTTTTCCCTTGGGAGTATGATGCAAGAGCATAACTTTGGTGATGTTTTATTGAATCATTTTGATGCTAAGATTATTTTTTGAGCTGGTAAAGGTCTTAGGAGGTCCATTAAGATCATTTCAATTGGTTTAGGTGGTTTAATTAGGCCTAGAAATTCAAAATTTGATTTTCTTGTCAGAATGCAAATTTGAATGAATCTAGGTGTTTTTGGCTTGTTATAGGTTTGGATTTTCTTCCTCAGCCTAATTTTTGGTTTGTGGAGTCCAATTTGGTCTTGAAATACCATGAAATTCCATGTAGGGTCTTTTTACATGTTTTGGTTTTTAATCCTAGGGTGAAAAGGGGGCATATTTTGCAATTTTGATGGAAAAAGACTTTAGGTTTTGAAGGAAAAGACAAATTTTCATGATTTTAACTATTTTGGAAATTCATTTATATGGAATCAATGAGAAAGGAGGATCCAAGAAGCTATTGAAGGATTTTTTGTGAAATTACCCTATTTTTCTTCAATTTAATGATATTTTTTTGTAGTTTCAGTCTGAAAATAGTTTTGTATGAAATTGTCCATAGCCATTTTAGGTCTATGAATGGTTTGGTTGATAGAGTTTGGTTTTTAGGTTCAAATTCAATTTTTTTCATTTGATTTCATGATGTTTTAAACAAGGTATAGCAAAAACAGTGCAAAAATAGTGAATTTTCTACAAAAATAGTGAGAAATAAGTCTTGTGCGGCCTGGTATAGATCAATGATAGATCTATGAGTGGATGGGAAGTTAGAGTATTGTTTAAAGAATCAAATTTAATTGGTTTGGCATGATTTCATGTTGTTTTGATGAATATATGGAAAAATTACTACTAACATCCTTATTGTTGAACTAGGGTTTCTAGCGAGAGAAAAAAATCATATCTTTTGTTTTAATGGTTGAAAATTCATGAAACTTGGAGGGATAGGTATGTCTGGGATCATCATGGAAAAAATAGGCCTTAACTAACTTAAAAAATAGAAAAATCGAGTGTAACTTGGCGTAAAATTTGAATAAAGTTATCTATATTATTTCAAAATATGTAAGAATAGAATCTGACAAATTGAATGGAGTTTCTAAACCAGCAGGTTTGTTTAAAAAATTATATATATTTGGTGAAAATTTGAAATTTCAATGCAGTAGTACTTAAATTTTAGGGAAAAAATAAGAAGTAGGTGTCTGTCTGACCACCCTAACCGCAATAAAATGATAATATTTTTTTATAATATTTTAGATATAAGTAGGACTCATGTCCCTATGTGATGCATAATTTTTTGTAATTTTTTTCCAAGTAAATAATTAATTAAGATTTTTATTACAACTTTTAAAAATATAAAAACACGTATGTTTGACCAACAGCGGGTCAAAAATGTAAAATTCATTTTTCCTTTTTTAATCCTATACGGCCATGCGAATGTAGAATGTGACCACATATTTTGGATTCAAAAATGTGCTACTATTTGAAGCTATGAGTCTTGATGTATCAATCGAGACTTTGGTGTGCATTTGAATAGAAAATGAATAATAATTACTTATTAAATTCAAAATAAAGCATAGTGCATTTGATGGAAAGTTGAGAATATCCTTTAAAAACCCATTTTGTTTCATCAATTTTGGGTAAAGGTCATCCATCCATATACCCATCTAATTTTGGCTACATCATGATCCTACACATACCGAATCTTCATTAATTTTCTACCCAAGTTTCCACTAAAGGGGAGGTCCTAATTCAATAATATGTGAGATTTTTTTAGGTGTGTGTGTGTGTGTGTTTTTATTGTCAAAAAGTGTTAAAACGCTAGAAGTCATTAAGGGTTGAGTGAAAATTTGTCTTACTGAGTTTTTTGCAAGAAAGTTAGGGTTTGGTAAGACCTTATAGTGTAATTTTAAAGTTTTAGAAGACTAATAATGTGTCAAGAAATATTTTTATCATTTAAGGTAGCCTAATAGGTATTTTGAGGGTTTAAGCCTAGAGAGTGAAAGACTTGTTGAAAACTTCCAAGATAGGGTTTAAAGACACCTTCAGGTGAGTGAATACAATCTAAAACACTCATTCTTGAAATTTTTATCCCTCTACATCAATATAATTTTTATTCATGAAAGTGGGGAGTACATGTAATCATTACACTCTTAAGAGAAATTAAGATCAATCTTTGACATGTCGTATGATATGAGAGATAGCTTCATTAATGATAGATAATCTCACATGCTTTGGGAGAAAGTGCAAATCATACTATAATTTAATCTTTTGAACAAATGGACCCCTAATTTAGCCATCCAATTTGTAGGGGAATTTCATTCTCAATAAGAATGCATGTGTTTGTGCTAACCAATGCTCATCATATCCTTGCAAGAGGCTTGAATGAGATTATGGAGCGACCAAATGGGGGTGGCTTCTCCATTCAACATCATGATAGCATTTATAGAGTCCCCTTCAATGATAACATTATTAAGACCTCTTTTTATAGCCAGTAGAATATCATGAAAGACAACTTCCACATCGAAACAATTAAAAGATCAGGTGCCTAAGTTGAATGTGTAAGAAAAATTCAATGTTCCCTTATGATCCTTTAGGATTTCACCCCTTCCTTCCCAACCTAGGTTCCCTTCTGTAGAGCCATAAAATTTGAGTTTAAACCAACCAAACTCAGGGGGTCTAAGAGATAGAGTTACAAGCAGTAGGAATTTTGGAGCTCAAATTGTTAAGGATTCCAATAATATCCCAGGACATAGAAAAACTAATATCCAAGGCATAGCATTTTCTTTTAGGCTTGGTAGATATTACCTTTAAAATTTCCTTGATATTTTGGATGATGATATTTGCAAGCACTTCCCAAGATATTTTGTTTTTGTGTTTTAAGACTCTATTGTTGTGTTCTTTCTAGAGAGCCCAACCAGTGAGAAGAGAGGCCTTTGACCATAATTCAATAAGAAGGGGGTGAGTGAAATGGGGTTCAACATTCAATGATTCTTTTTGTCCCATTGTACCAAGCTCAACTAAGAAGGAACCTTGATTGGATTTTTTTGTGAAATCTCCAAGAGTAAACACAATGGAAGAGGATATGATCAATACTTTCCCCCTCCTCCTCACAAATGAAAAAACTATTGAGTAACTACATTCCCTACTTATAAATATTGTCTAATGTAACAATTTTCCTATGGCAAATCATCCACTAGAATAATCTAGCTTTAGGAATAGTTTTGTTCTTTGTTCCCTTGTGCCAATCCCAACTAAGAAGGAACATTGTATGGATTTTTTGGTGAACTCTCCAAGATTAAACACAATGGAAGAGTATATGATTAATACTTTCCCCCTCCTCCTCACAAAGGAAACACCTATTAACTAATTTATTTTCTTTGCTTCTGAAGATTGTCTAAAGAAAGAATTTTCTTGTGGAAAATTTTCCACCAAAATAATATAGGTTTAGAAATCCACTAGAAGAATATGTGACAAATGTTGTTGTAATGGATAATAGAAATAAATTGAATGTCATATTAGCAACTAAGGAGAAAATATCACCATAATAATTTTTCAACCTAAGAATATCATGTTACAACCAATCTTTCCTTGCATTCCTAGCACTACCATCTAAACTTTTTTTTTTAAAATCATTTGCATCTAATGAGTTTACACCCATCAAGAAAATGTACTCGATCCCATGTGTCATTTTTATTCAGCATAGTCATCTCCTCATTAATTGTCACTTTCTAGGACTTTGCATCACTCATACCCATATCCTTTGTAGTGCTAGGTTCATTAACTATGTTATTAATTAAAGAAAAGATAAATATCTAATCATGAGGATTATACATGTCTGGTTATTGAATGTGTCAAGTGAACCTCTTCAAGAGCTAAGGTGGAGGTTCTACCTCTTTTTTAGAACTCTTTGAATTATCCAAACTTTTCTTTTCTTTAGGTCATTCATGGGCTTTTAGATCTATCTTTAAGAGTAGTTGGACTACATCTTTCTTTTCATCCTTTTTTGGTTGCAATATATTAGAAGAAGAATTAACTTAAAAATATATATTTCAGCTATACAAAACTCTCTCTACCATGAGAGACCAAATCTTCAACCCCTTCACCCTTTACCATAACTATTAAAAAATAATTTATAGCCTCATTCTTCTATTTTGACCCCTTTTCCCTATGCACATGAGCATATGCCTCATAACAAAAAAAATAATATTTATTAAAATGTATTATTTTTATCACACCTCTTGCCATGTCCCTTTTTCTAGAAAGATAGTTGTAGAGTGGCATCCGAGAAACATTCTTCATTCGGGTATGTGCAGGATCATCATGGAAAAAATAGGCCCTTAAGTGGCGAAAAATTCAAAAAAATCAAAGTTAGGCAACTTGACGTAAAAATTTGAATAAGTTATCCATATTATTTCAAAAATATGTAAGAATAGAATTTGTAGCAAATTGAATGTATTTTTCTAAACTACTAGAGTTTATTTTATTAAAAAATCTAAGTGGTGAAACTTTGAAATTTCAATGTATTGAGTACTTAAAATTTTAGGAAGAAAAAATAAAGAAGTAGGTGTGCAATGGAGCCACCCTAACCACAATAAAATGATAATATTTTTTATAAGATTATGTAGAGGACTCATGTCTCAATGTGATGCATATTTTTTTGTAATTTTTTTCCAAGTAAATAATTAATTATGAATTTTTATTACAAATTTTAAAAAATATAAAAATCATTATGTCTAACCACCTTAACTTGGTCAAAACTTCATAAAATTCAATTTTTTTTTTTCAACAATCTTATATTATGTGAAGCATAAATGTAATGTTTGATTTCCGTCTGATTTGAAAGCTATAGATGTTTTTCAATCAACCTATCAATCGGGACATTAGTCAATTCAGAGAAATAGAAAATGAATAATAATTATTTATTAAATTCAAAGTAAATAATAATTTATATTGGTGGAATCTGAGAATCTCCTTTAAAAACCCTTTTCGTTTCATCAAATTTTTTTTTTTAAAAGTCGTTAGCCACATACCCATCATATCACCACTTTTTGGCCCATCATGATCCTACATATACCCATTCCACAAAAAAAAATCCAACCACCACGTGGCCAAGGAATTGAGATCACCCAAGAACTATGTACATTCTGACCAAATTTCCTAAGGAAAGGATCAATCTTTGAATAGGTATCTCTAAAAAGAAGATTTCCATGAGAAAATATTTAGTTTCATCCCTCTGATGCCAAGGAAGATTTGGACATTCCTCTACATCTCTCCACAAGAATATATCTTAGGCTACAGATCATAGCATACATTCCACAAAGGCATGTGAAAATTATATCCAAAACTCATGAAGAATGGATCAAGTTCCAGAAATATACCATCATTAGAAGATGATTGTGTTAGCTTCTTAGCGGCTAATCCCTTAGTTGAATTGAGTGGGCCACCTTTGGAACATGTAGTGCCAATTGTGAAGTGTAATGCAGAAGGAAGGGGCCAAGGAAGTGTGTGGATGGGTCCGCATGGTGGCACACTAACTTCAAAAGAATCCACTTTTTCCTCAAGGATAATTTAGTGTATCATGTTGAAATTTAAATTATGGGTACTAGCACCATTTTGGCTCAAAGATGACTAGTTTCTTAGGGGAAATTGTTAGCATAAAAATGTAGGGACTTAATCCTTTACACATAATAAGTATCATATCATTATATCATTTTTCTATATTTTGGGACATTTTTGTTCCAATTCCTTTTATGGATGGAAACCCATAGAAGTTTATGATCATTAGAGGAAAACCCAATAGTAACTAGGATCGAAGGAAAAAACCCCTTTGGTTAATAAGGGAATTCTCATTCAACGATTGCATCCGAGTTTCAAGGAATATGTAAGGAAGTTATTAGTATTGTTATTGATCTGTGGAAGCATTGTATATCATTCTAGATTAGTATTATTGAATTATAATTGATATAGTAGATATGTGGATGAAATTATGAAGTTTACCAATTATATCCAAGTAATTTATGTGTTCATGTAATGTTGTTTATTGAATTCAATCTACATATTAGTATTTATATTAAATTTTGTGTTAAGTACATTATAGTGGTATCCGAATTTGACTCTACCAACTTGTAGGGTTTTTCCTAATGTTTGATGTTGAGTGAAAGGGACATTAGGTACCAGAGAAAAGAACTGAAGAAATTGGATCAAGAAGGAAATTCAAACCATAATTAAAAGAAAGATGTAAAAATATGAAGAAATATTTAAGGAAACAATTGTAGAAATTCATGAGATTACAAGAGGGTTAAGGGATATACCCACAAACCAAGCAGAGACAAGAGATGTATTAAAAGTTTTGGAAGACAATATGTCAAGGGGAAATTTAAATCAAAATGGTAAAAAGGGTGAGACCTCATAAAACAATGGTGAAAGTAATGATCCCATGAATAATATTCCATCAGGGGACCCAAGAAACATATTCCTACCGAAAATTGAATAAAAGAGGAGTGAACTTGTGAATACCAATGCTTTCAATCTAGAAACTATTCGTAGATGGCGTGGTGAGTAAAAATATTTTTTGGAATAAATAAAACTAGAGATGTATTATGTAGACTACATAGAATTTGCAAGGAAGAGTGAGCCACCGAAGAAATGCTTATACAAGATTAAGGATTTAAAGCATAAGTTGTGAAAAATTGCAACAACATGCTTTGAAGGGAGTAATAAGATCTTAGCTAGAGCATGGTTAGAAAATATGGAAACTTATTTCATGCTCAACCCTATGATAAAGAAAGATGTAGTTTAGTTTTCCTCTTTGCATCTCCAAGGGGAAGCCTATGAATGGTGGTTTCATGGCCATACCACTCAAGGCCATATCAGATACACAGATTTGATGAATTCTAAAAGAGGATTCTTGATAGGTTTGAGTTGAAGGATGAAGAAGAATATTTCAGCAAGTTGGCCATGATCAAAAAACATTACTCATTAGATGACTATATAATGGGGTTTTAGAAAGTAGTGGTGATGGTGCCTAAAATATAAAAAAGAGGATTGTGCACCTTTTTATTATAGGGATCACTGAACCTCTTAGGGGTTTTTTGAATTTTTTTGCACCAATCTCTTTACAAGAGGCTATTAAAAGGGTTCTAACCCTTGAGCCATTAATTTTGAAGAATTTTTTCTCTCACCCATCTAAAACTAGTACATGGAACCATAAGGGTTGTTTTCAGAAAATACCACTACATTATATGACATTGGCATCCAAATATATAACTCCTAATGTGGTGAAGAAGGTAGAAGAGGATATTAAGAATGATCTCTAGAGAAAGAAAATTTGTTTCTCTTGCAGAGAGCCATGAGTTCTGGGACATAGATTTCTAGGTAAGGGGAAATTTCACTATATAAAATTCATTTCTAACAAAGAATTAGAATCAGATGGACTTCAAGAGTTTCATGATCCATAAGTCACCCTTCTGATGGAGGAAGATAAAGAGCAAGAAAATTACGATATCTTAGCATCCATATCTAGAACACATAGATACCACTCTTTAAAGGTCCATGGAGTCCTTGCAAGATAAATAGTGATTGTCTTAATTGATGGAGGAGCCACCAATAACTTTATTAATGGATTTTTTAAGAGGAGGCTAAATGCAAAAAGAAATGAAGGTTTCATTGTCATTGTGGTGGGTGGGTATAACTTACCCCACAAGGAGAAAGTTTTGAAGTTGGACATAACATTTGGAGATAATAAGGTTTATGGTGAATTCTATGTTATTGATTTGGGTGAAATTGATGTAATTTTAGGTGTGCAGTAGCTACATTCATTGGGTGAGTATACTACAAACTACCAAATGATGGAACTCAAGTTCAAAGCCAATGGGAAGGATGTGGTTCTAAATGGAATGACTAATGGAGGTCCGAAAGTAGTATCAACTAGGAGAAGGGAAAGGATTTTCTAAAAGAGCCAAGTTCATTAGGATGCTAGTTTTTTGGTGATTTTAAAATACTCTTCTAAAGGTAAAAATAGACAAGTTGATATTGATGTATAAATTTTTTTGGATAAGAATAGTTTGGTTTTCAATGATATTCCTCTTAGATTACCACCTGATAAAGGTTTCCATCATATCATAGAATTTGAACTAAGATCATAGTCAGTTATGACCACTCCTTACCACCACCCATGCATTTATAAGGAGGAGATAGAGAAAGCAATAAAGGAGTTGTTGGATATGGGCTACATCAAACCTAGCTCTAGACCTTTTGAATCTTCTGTGGTGATAGTAAAGAAGAAGGATGGAACCTTTTGGATGTGCATAGAATACTGCATATTGAACAAGAAAACCATTAAGTACTAAAACCCCATATTATGCATAGATGAGCTAACTGATGAGATACATGGTGCATTATACTTTTCAAAGATTTAATTGAGGTCCAGATACCATAAATCTGCATGAGGGAAGAAGAAGTATAGAAGACTACTTTTTGATGTCACTATGGGAACTTTGAGTTCTTGGTTATGATCTTTGATCTCACTAATGCTTTGAAAAATTTCCAATCATGCATGAATCACGTTTTCAGTAATCACTTGAGGAAGTTTGTGTTGGTTTTCTTTAATGATATTGTAATCTATAGTAAAAAATAGGAAGAACATTTGAAGCATTTGCATATAGTCTTGGGAAATGTAGAACAATGGTATCTCTTTACAAAGATGTTCAAATGTGAGTTTAGGTTGACAAATATATTGTACATGGGGAATATCATAAGTGCTAAATGAGCTCAAGTTGATCAAGAGAAGATCCAAACTATTATATATTTCCCACACCCTACCAATTTATCTCAATTGAGATGAATCTTTACACTGTGTAGCTATTACCAAAGTTTTTTCAAAGGATTTTCTCAATATGCAGTACCTATCACCAATATTACCAAAGAAAGATATTTTGAATGGAAAAAGGAAGGATAAAGGACTTTTGAGAAGCTAAAAAAGGTAATGAATTCTTGTCTGGTTCTTGCAATTCTTGGTTTCTCACTTCTATTTGTTGTAGAATTTGATGCTTTTAGTGAGGGAATTGGAGTTGGTCTCTCTCAAAAGGGACACCCCATAGCATTTGAAAGTAGGAAGTTGAGTGCCAATGAAAGAGGATATTCCATATATATGACAAAGAGATGTTAGCCATAATGCATGCTTTGGAAAATTTTGGGCAATACCTAGTGTATGGAATATTTGTGGTGAAATCATATCACAACATTCTAAAATTCTTCCTTAGCCAACAAAATTTAAATGATAGGAAACAAAAATGGGAAAGTAAAATTCAAGCTGTATTATTTTGACATTGAATATGTCAAAGGGAAAAAGAATATTGTGGCAGATGCACTCTCTAGGAGACCTACTCTATGTCATGTGTCTCTATCCCACATCCAATGGACAAAAGTTTATTGAATGGTTGAGGATAGCACCCTGCTAGAATTTTTTGGTTTTGTTGAGAAAGATGACCATGTGGTTTCAAAAGGTTTTATTCTATTCAAGAATAGATTGTTCCTAGCTCTACGATCCAAGGTGAAAGAGAAGATATTGGAAGCATGTTGTAATGCACCTACAACAAGGAATCTCAGGTTCTACAAAACTTTCCAGTAGATCATAGAAAGTTTCTCTTGGAAGGGCCTCAAGAGGATTTTTCCACTCATATCTAGGAATGCATCACATGTCATAAAAACAAGGGAGAGCAAGATATTTTGATCTAATTGCTATAGCCTTTATTTAGTAGGATTTTGATCAATGGATTTCATTACCGAATTATCCAAGGTGCAAGGGAAATATTGGATTTATGTAGAACAGTGGTATGTACACGAGATGTTTCAGTATGAGTTTAGGTTGACAAATGTATTGGGAATGCAATGAAATTCTTTGGAATGATTCAAGTTGAATGCTGAGAGAGATCCATCATTACCCATAACCTACTTTGCCATTTATCTCAATTGAGGAGGAATCTTTTAGGCCCGTGTAGCCTATTGCAGAACATCCAAAGGATTTTCTCAATATGCAGTACCTATCACCAATATTACCAAAGAAAGATATTTTGAATGGAAAAAGGAAGGATAAAGGACCTTTGAGAAGCTAAAAAAGGTAATGAATTCTTGTCTGGTTCTTGCAATTCTTGGTTTCTCACTTCTATTTGTTGTAGAATTTGATGCTTTTAGTGAGGGAATTGAAGTTGTTCTCTCTCAAAAGGGACACCCCATAGCATTTGAAAGTAGGAAGTTGAGTGCCAATGAAAGAGGATATTCCATATATATGACAAAGAGATGTTAGCCATAATGCATGCTTTGGAAAATTTTGGGCAATACCTAGTGTATGGAATATTTGTGGTGAAATCATATCACAACATTCTAAAATTCTTCCTTAGCCAACAAAATTTAAATGATAGGAAACAAAAATGGGAAAGTAAAATTCAAGCTGTATTATTTTGACATTGAATATGTCAAAGGGAAAAAGAATATTGTGGCAGATGCACTCTCTAGGAGACCTACTCTATGTCATGTGTCTATCGCATCAATGGACTGAAAGGATTCAATAATGGAGGAATATTCCAAGGATCCTTTTGCTACTATAATTTTGGTTGGTGAAGAGAACAATGACCAATATGTGGTTTCAAAAGGTTTTATTCTATTCAAGAATAGATTGTTCCTAGCTCTAGGATCCAAGGTGAAAGAGAAGATATTGGAAGCCTGTCATAATGCACCTACAACAAGGAATCTCAAGTTCTACAAAACTTTCCAGTAGATCATAGAAAGTTTCTCTTGGAAGGGCCTCAAGAGGATTTTTCCACTCATATCTAGGAATGCATCACATGTCATAAAAATAAGGGAGAGCAAGAGATTTTGATCTAATTGCTACAACCTTTATTTAGTAGGATTTTGATCAATGGATTTCATTACTGTATTATCCAAGGTGCAAGGGAAATATTGGATTTATGTAGTAGCTAATAGATTGACTAAATATGATCATTTCTTTTCCATCTATAGAAATGAATAAAAAGCTATGGAAGTTATAGAATTATTCTTCAAAGAAGTTTTCAAGTTGCATGGGCTACCTAAGAACATTGTCAATACGATAGAAACAATTGATTCCTTAGTACATTTTGGAAGGAATTATTCCATATGATATGCACCAAGCTCACTCCTAGTATAAGATACCATCTATAAATTCATGGACAAACTAAAATTGTAAACAAGTGACTAGAAGGATACTTGAAGAATTATGCTACTAGTCAACAAGAAACTTGGATCAAATTGCTACACTTGGGGGAGTATTACTAGAACACAACTCATCACATGTCCATTGGCATGTCTCCTTTCATAGCACTCTATGGATATGATGCATTAACCTTTGTAGAGTTAGTAATCATAGACATAAGAGTTCTAACAACAATAAATTTCATAAATCAAAGTCAAAATATTTTGATAACTCTCAAGGATCATCTGCAAGTTGTCCAAAATCAGCAAAATATGTATGTAGATAGGAGGTGCATAGAGAGATCATTCGAGGTAGGAGATATGGTATTCATAAGGTTGAAGGCATATAGACAATATTTTGTCAAGAGAGGAGGGGCAGAAAAGCTCAATCCTAACTTCTATAGGCCCTACAAGATTACTCAGAGGGTTGGAGAAGTCACTTATGAGGTGGAACTTCTTGTAGACAACAAAATCCATAACGTATTTTATGTGTCATGTCTAAAGAAAGCCTTGGGATTGTATATAAATCCTACCATTGAGTTACCACCACTAGATAATGAAGAGAAACTCATCCTTATTCCAAAAGTTGTGATTGATACTAGAATAAAAAATATAAGTCCAACCACGACATAACTAAGTATCTTGTCCGTTGGAAGAATTTTCCAATTGTAGATGCTACCTGGGAAGGATTTAGCATTCTAGAGCATCCAAATTTACATTGCTTTAGGATAAGAAATTTTGAGAAGGGGGGATTTTTTAGGTCCCTTTTTGCGAAAACACTGTTGTAGAGTGGCTTTCAAGAAATGTTCTGCATTCCACCAAAAAAGAGCCAACTAGCCTATGACCAAAGAAGTGAGATCACCCAAGAACCATATAAATTTTACTTAAATTTCATAAGGAAGCAATCAATCTCTAGAAAGGTATCATTAAAAGAATATCACCATGAGAAACTATCCAATTTCACCCCTTTCACGCCATGGAAGATTCAAAAATTGTGCCATATCTCTTGCCAAGAACATATCTAAAGTTGTGGATTGAAACATACATTCCACAAAGGAATGTGCACATCATATCGAGAACTCGTGAAGCAAGGACTAGGTTTTCAAAAGGTACCTTCATTAGAAGATGATTGAGTTAGCTTCTCAATGACTAATCACTTAGGTGAATTGAGTGGACCACCTCTTGAACATGTAGTGCCAATAATGAAGTATTAGGAAGAATGAAAAGGCCAAGGATGCGTGTGGATGGGTCTACAAGGTGGTGCACTTAGAACTCCAAAAGAATCTTCTTTGGCCTCAATGCCAACCTAGTGTAGCATGTTGAAATTCAAATTCTAGGAATTGGCACCATTTTGGCTCAAAGTTGACCTATTCCTTAGGGGGAATTATTAGCATATAAATGTAGGGAGTCAATCCTTGTAATAGGTATTAGATCATTATAACATTTTTTATATTTTGAGACACTTGTGTTCTAATTCCTTATATGGAAAAATACCTAGAGAAGTTTGTGATGATTGGAAGAAAACCTAGTGATCACTAGGATCAAAGGACAAAATCCCTTTAGTTCATAAGGATATTCTCATTTAGGGATAACATTTGAGCTTCAAGGAATCTGTAAGGAAGTTATTAGTATTTTTGTTGATCTATGGTAGCATTGTATATCATTTTGGATCAGTATTAGTGAATTGTATTTGATATTAGTATATATATGGATAAAATTTTGAAGTTTACTAATTATGTCCAAGTGATATGTGTCTTCATGTGATGTGGTTTATTGAATTCAATCTACAAAGCAGTATTAATGTTAAAGTTTGTGTTAGGAACATTACACCTCCATAGGTCTCTTATCAATAAGAGTGAATGAAGGATACCTGTTTATTAGGTAACAAGCCATAACAAATAATTCTACCTATTCTTTTGTTCTAATACATGACTCCACTAACACATAATCTTATCCCTCTCCATTAACTTCTTAAACCTTCATTTCCTTATACACACCAATGTATTATTCTAAAACTTAGAGCTTTTATATCAAACTTCTACTTAGACTCAATTGCTCACATCTCTCTCTTTTATCCATACCCCTATAAAAGATATTTCAACTACTCCATATTGGGCTTTGTGGCATACAAAATAAAAAAGTTCTCTCAAATGACATCACATTATGTTGAATTCACACTCACTCCTTCTCATGTCTATTTTGGACCTAAAATATAATATCATCTAAAATGCTATTAGATGATATTCTCTATGGGAGAGGGCGTGGTAACCCTCAACCCTGACTTCATGTACCCTAAGCTTCAAAATGGTATATCAATTTTTTACAAAAAAAATAGATTCCTTCGTATATGCTTAAAATCATAAAGCTATTGTTTCAGCTTCTAGGTAGTTACGATAATTTTGGGATAAGTTATTATATGCACAAAGGTCCAAAAGTGGTCATTTGGAGTGTTGACTAATATCCACACATGGACGCCTCAATAATCTGCATTATGACCACCAAAAAGGTTTCACAACTCCTCTAATTAATATTCCTAATTATGCATATATATATATAGTGACAAAAATAAAATTATAAAAATACTCTTTAACGATTCATGATGCAATCATCATAACTTCTAAAAGATAAAATAATAACTTTAAGCTCTATGTCACATATGAAGAAACCCAAAAAAAATCATGAAAATCTAATGTACCATTTAGGAGTTTAGGGTGCACGAAATTAGAGTGGGTGGCTACTGAGCCCTCTCCTCTATATTGCAATTGCACTAACATAATAAAGTACACATGAACAAGTGAACATGTATTAATGCATGTGAAATACTTTAGTGGACTTTTAATTTTCATGTATTAACTATTGAAAAAAATTAATTAAATGATACATAAACATTACTAGACCATCTCCCCTATATATGTTCTCCCTACATACAATACATTCTCTCTTCTTTCTTATCGCAAATCTCTCTCATTTTTCTCCTCACACCACCAGCTCCTCAAAACTCCCTCCAAAAATCAAAGTTTTTTGGGGCCATCCTTGAGCACCAAAAACTAGTTTCTTAAATGTTGGCCGACCCCTCAAGCTCAAAATCTCACATTAAATTGTCTGAGCACCAAAATTTACTCATGGGAGTGGCTTGGGTGGATTTGAAGTCAAATGACTCCTTTCCTTCAAAATTAACTCTTCAAATTGTGCGAGTGAAATTGACACTGCTCCAGTTATTTGTGCAAAGCCCCAACATGACAATCTCTTAATATAAAATAAAACTAAATAAAATAATACTTAATTATACAATAATATTATTCCATTAATAAGGAAAATAATACTTAATTATATGAGATTATTATTCTCATTAATAAGAATATACAATTATATGTTAGATGCAATTTTCTGCAAACTCCAAATGAGATGGAGACACTAGCCAGTATATTTCTTCTCTAGACAGCTGAGCTTATATTATTTAGTTTCATTCTTTATTTTAGGTATTTAGGGATTTGAATATGATATAATAAAAGAATATACTAACTTATCTCTCATCAATTATTTTGATTGATTGGATTATTTTGTCTGACTAAACACTTGATTTCAAAAAATAACTGATCTCCAAATCCATACAGATCCAAAATTTCTCCATCCAACACCTACCTAATAATTCAAATGAAATCAAGAGGTTGGCTGAAATTTTCAGATTGAACAAGTGGTTGGTCTCGAGTTCCAATCACACATAAAATAAAATTCTCCACCCACATGCCTAACAACCATATTCAAAGAATCCATGATCATCCTACGCCATGTCTATGCCACATGTCCCATAATTACCTTACGCACGCACCGGCTTCTCTAGAATTTGTGGCATTATTAAGTAGAATCAGAATCTGTATCTTCCGTATGCAATTGTCAAAATCAAAGATTTCATTTTGAATAAGTGACAAAATGGAGCTATCTGAAAGGGGAAGAAACGTAGTTTGAAAGACAACTCCTTCCATCCACTTTTACAGGGCCTGGAATCTGTACACACCATGACAATATACTCATGTTTACCCTTCCCTTCATCACAAACAATCAACGAAAGAAATTCAAAGGAGCGAATTGAGTGTTAGAATGTGAGAGACTGGTAGGTATGACTGTGTTTTAATGAGAAGAAAAGCTATGTCAAGCAGTGGGTCAGATACGATCATGGAGGGAAGAAGTGATGTTTTAACCATTTGTCTTTGCTTTCTTTGCTCAGGTTGTTTCCATGCATAGTGAAAAAAATCCGGTACAAGCATTACGAATGGTTCAGGCCTGGAATCTGATGGTCTATTTGATGGATTTTACAATTTTAAACTATACGTTACAACTTCAAATTTTATTTCAAAATTTATTAGACTGTCTAGATTGACTTTAAATTATTAGTAAACTGTAAATAATTATTATAAGTAAATATAATATAATACTTTAATTTATAATATTAATATATATGATTTAATAATATTTGTTATAGAAATACAAATTCATTTAGAATCTTTTCAAAGATAGAACATGATTGTTTTTTAATTTTTAAACTATTTTTAACAAGATTGTGGTTTTTTAAT